>JAVTVY010032520.1:0-15264 GCA_036873755.1 Hanleya hanleyi
ATGTCGTAACAGTGATTTTCCAATGAGAGTGTGCATAGTGTAAGTTTCAATAGGGAACAAAACATTTTGTCTATTATTGTGCGAATTAGATAGACAAAAATTTGCTTTTTCAATACCATCCAATGCGAATATGCAAGTCCATGGTCGCCTATGGCAGATAACTCTTAGTTCGATATATTTCCGACTCTAATGGGCAAAAACAACCTTTTTTGACCTCCTTCTGTAGGCACCAACAAACGGGGACTCATGACAGAGTCGGCAGTGACACGTGACCCATTCTAGGCTTCGCCTGTGCATTATTGAGTAGTGGATTTTCATATCTCCCTATGTTGTGATATGATAAGTCACAAAAATCGAAGGAAAAGGACTTTATTTTCTACTCACCAGTATCTCACTCTGCATCTCTTCAAATCGTATAGACTGTACATCCCGGTTCACAATGGGTTTGTTCTTGATATTTTTAGCCTTTAAACCAAGATTAAAATTTCATTACTTCCATCTGTTCATGATGTCATCAATGTAGCATAGGGGACAGAAAATTTCCCAACAAAAGTATGTCAATGGGGGAAGGTTAACTTCAGAAATACAACATACATGCAAGCCTTAGTGCCTGCTCATATGATTAACGCTCTTGCCACGTACAGAAGAAGTGAAGACAAAATTTAGCTAGATGTTGACATGATGTTGAAATGAGGACATTGGCATGAGGTCATTGACATGTCAACGTTGACATGAGGATGTTGACATGTCAACATGCTGTCAACCCAATGGTGACACAGCCTTCACCTTGGTCAGGTTTTACTCAAGTCGAAATTGAAAACATGACTTTTGAAGATGATGTAAAGTTCATTTCACATAAAAATTATTTTGTTACCAAAAAATGTTCGACTAGGGTTTATTATGACCCCCTAAAATTTCTCACCTGATTTGTAGAGAATTGTTTTGGAGAGTGTTCCAATTGTTTCAACTGTTTGGACTCTTTGAAACCTACATGAAACAAGCTTTGAAACGGCCCAATGAACAAAATCTTGAGTTGAAAATTGGGCAACAATTGGTATCGGGCCGAAACAGGGTTAAAACTTGGTCAATTTCTGCTCACTCAATGCAGTCTATTTTCTCAATTTCTTCATTGACATTCATGTATGTACACTGACATGTGCATATACATGTACATATTTTTATGACATTTGCTTAAATTACCCTCCCCCCTCCCCCCCCCCACCACTCCCCTGAGTGTGACATCTCTTTTGATCAAGCAGGAATTTTTATTATTACTGGACGGATATGTTTTACAATATTTCAAATGCATGTATTTATTATGTATTATTATACCTCTTGAATATTCTGTTATTTCATTGGTCAAACTTAGCCAGTGACGAGTCAATAATGTTCAATCATTGACCCAGCTGATGTTGGTGACGTATTTGTCAGGTGTCAATATTGAGATCACGTGCTTAGTGTTTGCATGCGCCATCTGAGTGGCAGCAAACTTAGCCAACGGTCGCCTCTTCATGGTAGAAGGTATAAAAATCCCAATTACTCTGTGATTCGAGGTCAGAATTAGAACAGCGATGGGTGGGGAGATTGATGGATGCCCCCAAATATAAAAAAATTGTGACGGAATCAATACCATGAAACCTGCACCCTTGGCCAGACTTGGTCGAGCTGACCAAGTCTGGCCTCGGGTTCAGTTTTCATGGTATTGACTCTGTCACAAGTTAATAAGAGTATAATAGTTAACTGCAAGTTAACATTTTGGTCTCTTTTTGGTGTATGCCATTTCATGTTAAATTCAACTTTCTCTCCTATCACGTAAGTATGTAATTAACATGAGACAAAGGAGATAGGCTGTCTGAGTACAACAATGAGTTCAGATGGGTGCCTTTTCAGAAATATGAAGGCCTGAACGATCAAACCTTACATGAAAGATCTTCCAACACTTTGGTCACCTACTCTATGCTATCTGAACGTACTACTCACCCGATTTGCATATTTCAGCGAGTTGAGCGTCTCATCAAAACTCGAAGAGGCAGGACTAATGCAGCAGATCATGAGGGTTTTAGCATTACCTCCAAGCGAGTCCTGAAATTGATCAAGATTACACGAATCACTTATCGCACGGATACGTCGTGGCTCAATCTTGGCCCTGTTCAGGGGCTGGTACCGTTTGTTCGCCGACATCAGGGCGCTTTGTTTCGCACACATGTTTGTCTTCTCCATTTTCAATCAACACGCATGCAGAATGTAGTCATAAAAGTTTCACAAATTCATAGCCTTCATTTTTTGGCACTGGAACATGTATGCGACAGGCTTCTCGTTAAACTTTCCGCATCCAGAATATCATGCGGAAAAAACAACAAACATGCGTCCTACGATCACATTTTACGATTCTTGATTTCAGATTTCATACTTTCTCACTGCAGCACCAGCAACAACATGATCAACGAAAATTGGAACATGTTTTAAAGAATAGAATACCAATACTGTAAATATATCCACCACAACTCTGCCAAGTCTTGCACAATGATTACATCAGAGTCAACATGGTTGAAAATAAAAGAGAGAGCGAATATAATCCTGAGAAGCACAACACCTGTAGCTCAAGGGGTCGGCGTAACAGAGTTGATTAATCCTGCTTAACTGTTTAATAGAGACTTTTCACAACCTGCAGGAGGTAGGGTCAATAAGTAGTAAATGTATATATCCCCTCAGGACATAAGCAAGTCAGACCATGCTTGACTCAACAGTCTCAACGGTCAGACCACACACAGATCTGTACAGCATCTAATGCATGCAGACAAATTTCTCAGACCCTGTATATATGTAGGTAGAATCCGGGGTCAAACTTGCAGCTGATCTCGTGAATTGGTAACATATCTTAGCATCGTGTCCTCGAAATAATACAGCTTTCTCGACTCCTGTAACGCTGCTTATTCTAAAATCACAGGTGCAAATACATGTAGCATCAAAAGTCTCTGACAACCTGGAGGGCCAGCGATATCAGCACAATGTCACGTTAACCAACAGATGATCGCAATTGATCCCTGGGTCGCGAGTTAAGTACCTATTCCAGTGGATCAATGATGAACTATTTACGGGGTATAATCTCGGGGGAACTGTCCAATTTTTTTAGGCTTGTTTTCCATCATTGTGCGGTTTCAGGCATATAGTTACGAACAGAGCAATATCAGTGAATAAATCTGTCAAAGCTGGAGCAAATATCTGAACAACTGCATGTAACTTCACAATTCATACATTATAAGTTTTTTAACAATGACAGTTGCTACCCTATGCAAAGTCCTTATTGTGTCCGTAAATCACACTTGGCAAGCAGAACAAAGTCCAGCCAGTCTTCTTGCCTTAAGCTGGGGTGTTCTGGTATATTCATGTCAGTTGTCTCAGTCAGTCTGTGAGCAGTATTCAAGCGAAGACAGCTCTGTATTACTTCCAGATTTCAGATGACCCGATTTTCTTTGCATATCTAGGTCAAGCTTGTACACTATCCATCATAGTCGTTAGTCTCCAAATATAAACACCTGGTCTTCAATGGTCTGTCTATTTCTCAAGCATGTACACTGAAACAGCTCTGCTCATATAAAAGTAAACTCTTGACAAGGGTCCAGTCTATTAGCCTGGCCACAATAAAAGGAGCTGACCACTCATTGATGCCTATCTAAAACAGATAAAAACCACAAGCTTTGGTTTGGGAAAAAATGTGATATATGGCCTATATTGCCAATTCAGTACTACAGTCCAGAACTTCCCCTTCACCTTGCATGGGCCACAATAATGAACCACTTTAGCCACTGGTATTACAATAGTGGGCAAGTTTAACCAGTCATTCACTGGTACAATACTCTACAGCCATTGTCTGTGCCCAGGTATTATGGAGTTGAGATCAAGTATGAACAGGTCTATATAATTCCCTCACAATGCCATGCTTACAGCATGCATGTTATTCACCTGCTGGCCTGAGGGGCTGACACAAGTCACATAATTATACTGCGCTGTTATTCTTCAAAGTTGGTCAATCAGGTCTTTTTGTCTGGCACAAGTCAATGACGCTTTGACTCTATGACATTTGCCCACATCAGACTCATTAAAATAAATCGTTCGTTCATCATCACTGCCCAACCCATGTTTTCTTGCTGCCCTAAACAGTCTTTTTTTCCTGCAATTCAGTATATTAATTCAGGATTGTTATAACATTTTCCATGGTAACCCATTTAGGTTACCATAACTATTCTCAAGGTAACCTGTATGGGTTATGCACATTCAGAGACATGTTAAAGCATGGGTTTTAGGGAACCCATTTGGGGGTCCATACTTCATGTATGAGAGCAAGAGAGAGATAGACTTCCCACTATAAGGCATGCCTTCTGTTTTAAAGGCCGCTATTTAAAACATTTTCATGAGGGGCGGGTGGTCGGGGCTGGGAGTGGTAATCATCCTAGCTGTCTGTATGCTGTATCTTTTCAGAGTAACGGTGTTGCGGCATTTAACAGTTCAATGTCCATCTAGCGGTAGATACGACACTTTGGATAGTATTATTATTTAACGGCAGATTGAGATGGCGGTTTGATGGTCTTCTCCACTCTCTGACGATCCATTGTGATCAGTGTCTGTAGAGCCTAATTTTCAAAATTTGAAATTCAAATTTTTTTGTAGTTTTGGTTAGGTTTTTGTTAGGGTTAGAGTTTTGCTGGGTATGTTTGTTTGGGTCATCGTCGCCGTGTGACCAATAAGGTTAGGTGCGACGTTAAACTTCAAACAACCAACCTGAGCATAATGTTGGACAGGAGAAATTAATACAATGTAGAGTTGTCTAAATGTTGTTCAGTTACATCCGGGTCAAGTTGCCCCTTAGATATTGTGCTAACAGGCAAAAGACTGCTATTTATTACATTTTTACCTCTGTGACCTTTAAAAATAGGGCAAGGTCAGTATAGCAAGAACATGAAATAAATGCCTCCATAAAGCAGCATTGTGCCAAATATTCCGTCTCCAGCTGCATGTTACATTCACAACGCTATTTTCATTTTGACCTCTGTGACCTTTGAAAATAGGTCAAGGTCAGTCCTGAGTGAACTTGACCTAGAGACTCCATGTGTTATTCATACATCGTATTTACAACAATTACACATTATGCAAAGTAATTCCAAAATGTGCCCTCCCCCCCCCAATTAGACAAGTGCTGGCATATAAAATTTAACAGTGCACTTTGGCAAAGGCTATGGCATGGAAGTCACAAGCCTGTGCATTGAAATATGTATGTGGAGTGACTTGGAAGTTAACAAATTTGTATTACGCACTTCTCTTTCAACTATTATCTAACCCTCATGGGGTGTAACAGAATCAATGGCTTTAGGCCAAAGAGCAACAATGTGTTATTATGACATTGGGTTAATGGAGTCATTTCATTGATTTCTTACACATCAATGAGATTAAATATCTGATCACCATCAACAGCAATGATAAGAATTAATGGACAATTACCTGAATGTGTAATATATTCATTTTCTAACAAATTAAAGAAATATTTTGATAAAATAAATGAAAAAAAGATGATTTGAAATATTTGATAAATAATATCTACCAAGACCATGAAAAATATGGTTAACAGAGCAGAGAATTGTAAAAATAATAAGGTTATGTATTTTAGCGTGTGGAACTTTCTAGACCTAAGGATAAAAGTGGGGGTGGAGGGGGCGGGGATATGGAATGTTAGTCAGAGACGAATCTCAAAACAGTCAGATATAAAATAATGGCATCATTGTAATTCTGAATTAATTAGTTGCTTAATTGTTAAATTTTCTCATTTCGAGGCTGTGTACAACTTAATAGCCTATTCATGGGAATGTAAAATTTCAGGGTCAGACGATTTGTACATGTAATGATGGTTGATATTTACTTAATAAGATTCCATGACTTTTACAACAGTTAGGTGTAACCTGAACATGGATTCAGTTCGAGGATTCATTGATCAGTATCACAGAGAATGAACCTGACCCCATCTACATGATGTGCTGCCTTTGGGAATAAGAGGATCATATATAACTTGATCAGGGGATGAAAATTCTCACTCGAGAGAAGGACAATGCGACTCAGTTGGGATGTATTTTCTTTCCAGAGTGAGAATTTTCATCCCATGATCAACTTAAATCAGGGATTCATAGAAGTCCAAATTTTACGAACCGAAATCTGGAAAATTGAGTTTTTTTTTACTCAAATTGAGTTAAAATAAAATTTATCGGCATTTTTTATCCCTCAAATTGAGTATATAAATTTTTTACAAACCAGGGTCATTTTTTCCCCCAGTGTTGAGTATATTATAATTTTTTTACAAACCAGGGTAAATGTTACCTTCTATGAACCTTGTCTACTGTTACCAATTCAGGTATTTTTTAACCTTTTTTGTAATTAAAACCATTTTGTGTCGTTGATTGCGTTTACTCGTTTCCATCATTATGTTTTCAGGTATCCGGCAGGATACATGAACAAATTATGTTAGATTTATTCAAGTTGTTTACGAGTAATACTTCAGGTAATCAGGTAAAACTCTGTAATGCTGCCGGTACTGGTTTTCATTTATACATGTACATGTAGTTCTCATATACATGCAGTGAGGAGTGTCAAATATTTTTTCCCTCTCTGAAAGCTGTTATATCTCAATCAATCAACAATACATAAAAGAACTTTGAATTCCTTTTTCCAACTTCCACACAGGACTGTCTGAATTATTTCAGTATACAAATATGGCCCAACTTGTTAGGTGGTAATTATAAAAAAAAATATATATTGATATCATAAAAACCCCATTTATCTATTAATTTAGATCTAAAATTAAATTTGAAGAAACCATTATCCAAAATTTAACATTAACAGAAAAATAATTTCAATTATGGAAACATTTACCAAAAGCAGTGAATTAATAAATATAAAAATATTGTGATGACATAAGTGAAGTTCCAGTTATTGTGATATTATTCAATTACAAATGACCACCAGTATGAAAAATCACACTGGTTTATAAAACGATGATTGTATAGATTTTATTTATATACACGATGATTGTATTGGGTTACACAGATAATAGGAGTCTTGAGGATGATATTATTTTGATAGAATATGGTTAACAAAAAAAAAGAAGGAAAAAACAACAACGAAACGCTTCAAAACGCTTGCTTGCTCTCTCGCTAGGAAGAGTTCACTCCCTTGTCATCCGCACGCTGTACGGTTGTGTCAATCTTCGTTACCAAACTGAAAATGATACAGTATTACTATTTTCTCAAGACAGACCACACAGATTATACAAAGAAATGCTTACGATTGACAATCTACGAAAACAACGTGTCTTTATTCAGTATCGTTTGTATCTCCCTGCGTTGGAAGGAACGAGAACGAAACGGTCGAACGAAAACGAAACCAAAAAAAAAAGATGGTGACTCGTCGATTGTTCAGTGAAATTACGGTTCATAAGTATTCGGGATTCTTCCACGGAATTATACGTCGATGTAACTAACATTACGTGTGATAAACTAGTCTCGGATGAATATATCCCGTTAACAGACTAAGTCGTCCGAGGTAAATTCAGAGCAGCTGACGGAGTTTGCACTTGACGTTGTTGTTGCTGCCGACAGATTCACATGTGCTTTCGCGACCATGGGATGATTTCCCGACAACCGGGTATTGTAATTTCGAATTTACGAAGCTTAAAAATTCAGTTTCCGAAGCTTGAAAATTCAGTTTCCAACACACAAATTGAGTATAAATATTTTGGTGAAAACTTTTGATTTTTTACTCAAAAAAATTGAGTTTTGATCTGAAAAATTGAGTTTTAAAACTCAATCTACGAACCGAAATTCGGTACGTAGAACTGACGTGTATGAATCCCTGTTAAATATGGGATTTTTTTACTCATATAACTTAAATCCTTACTTTAATCAGTATTTTATTAAGAACATCAACGACACAATGGGAGAAACGTTGCTGGAGCCTATCATGCCTGCAGCTTGTGTCAAGCGTTTTGACTGGCGTCACCTATCGCACTCGCTCATCCCACATATGTGTGTGGGATGAATTATCCCAGCACGTCATCTCGCATAGGTTTTACGGAGTACTGTATGGGAAATACCTCTACCTGCCACCTTCAAGAAAGACCTCTACCTGCCTGAATGTACAATCCCACTGGCTATCAACTCTGAACAGGCATTATATATCCTACTTCGTCTGTGGTATCTACTTCCGTCCACAAATATATTTGAACCCAGTGACGAATTCAAACTTTAAACTACTCTCTAAACTCTCCACAAATACATGTACTTAGCTCAGCATTAAAAGCAATATAACAAGGGCGGTGAAAAAAATGCTGATGCGCTGAGAAGAAGTCATATGACCTCACATGCAAATATACTGACTGCATATTTTTAAAAACATCACAAGAACCAATGATAGATCCTGAAGGATCTTGGCGCCCACCATTGTCCGACAATTTTAAGCTAATGACCAGAGGATCTTTTTGTCCATTGTTACTACATGTACTAAGAACAAACAATTGATTTGTAATTTTGTTTGTAGAATTTCAAATTTGAGCGAAAAAGTTCGAAAAAGGGGCACTGGAAAACATCAAGATATTATCTTTATAAGTTTCAGGAGTTTCAAGAGTTCTAGAAACTGTACTCCATGTCTGTTGTTATAGTACAAGTGAAATGAGCAAAGTTATTCTGAAAGTCAATGTTCGGAGGATCATTCGTCTTCGTTTTATAGTACTTTGTCTTTTTTCTTGCACATGTCATCATTGGGTACTGGAGGCTCTCATTTGCAAATTGTCCGGTAATGAGTGAGTCCATCTGAATCCTTTCGTCAGCAAAAATAAGGAGAACCGTTGACATTAGAACCTTGATTTTTGGCTCGAGCTTGCATCAGGGGTTTGTTACCAGCAAGTTCTAAGCTGATCTACTTTTGATGAAATTTGACCTACTTAAGTGACCTATAACAATACGCTTGGACCCCCAAGTCATCTTCCTCACCCTACTTCATAGGTCCTGTGACGCTACTCATGTAATTAGGAACGAATGCTAATTCTGTTCTGTTTACTGGGCTAGTTTGAGATATCTCTTTCCAGGTATCATGCTCGAAAATAATAAGATGGTACAAAACTTAATACTGAAGGGATCCGGTCAGTGCAGTAATGTTGAAACTTTGAAAGTGTCTGAATAATGATTATCTCCATTGGATCAAAACACGCAGTAGTCTAAAGTTGTCGCATTGTGAAGTTGCGTCACAAGAGTGACGTCCCTTCGTGTAGCCGACCCGTCGCCAGAAGAAACGGTGGGGCAGTTCACTTGCAACAGCATGGACTAAAGTAAACTGATTTAAAATTTGAAGAAATACATTTTCATTCGGAATTATTTGAACTCCTTGATATAGAAGGTGAAGGTATGGATATTCTCTATACTCAATATATAGAATATGCCCCACCATTTGATCCGCCGACTCTTGTGATGCAACATCATAACTCGGCAATACCGTATTAATTTGAAGCATAACTTGGATTTTCGAATCGGACCGAAAAAGGTATCTTGCACAACTAGGCCCCATGTGGGACCTGTGTACCAAATTTCAGGAAGATTCATTGAAGTAGTTCCTGGAAATTCATTGCAACAATGTTTCAAGGGGGAATTTAAAATGGCCGCCTGGTGGCCATATTGGATTTTCGAATCGAACCGAAAAGATATCTTGCACTACTGGACCCCAAGAGGAACCTACCTGTGTACCAAATTTGAGAAAGATCCATGAAGCATTTCCTGAGGAATCACGAGAACAAAGTTTCATAGGGAAATCCAAAATGGCCGCCTGGTGGCCATATTGGATTCTCGAATCGGACCAAAAAAGGTATCTTGCACAACTAGGCCCCATGTGGGACCTGTGTACCAAATTTCAGGAAGATTCATTGATACTCAATATATAGAATATGCCCCACCATTTGATCCGCCGACTCTTGTGATGCAACATCATAAGTCGGCAATACCGTATTAATTTGAAGCATAACTTGGATTTTCGAATCGGACCGAAAAAGGTATCTTGCACAACTAGGCCCCATGTGGGACCTGTGTACCAAATTTCAGGAAGATTCATTGAAGTAGTTCCTGGAAATTCATGACAACAATGTTTCAAGGGGGAATTCAAAAATCAAACATTTATAAACAATGTTTCTATTTGTTACCAAATCAAACCTGTTTCAATTCTATGCCTATTAATCTCCGTCAGGAAGATGATACAACGTAGAAAACGGAAGTTAAAACTAAAAGTTAGCTCCCCTAGCGGAGAGTTGTCCGCCCCTAGGAGAGCTCTCCCATCCCATTCCAGCAGGATTACTATATATGCTCTGCTCCAGCAATACTCATCCTCTATTCTCATTATAATTACCGAGACCTGTAGTGTTTAAGGCCGGCATGAGGGGACGGAGGGAGGGCCAATCAAATTGAAACAGGTTTGATTTGGTAACAAATAGAAACATTGTTTATAAATGTTTGATATTTGATTCCCAAATCTTAAACCTGTTTCAATTCTATGCCACAGTACCAACATATGGAAGGCGGGAATCTCGGCCTTGTGGTAACTCCCATAGCAGACTAGTAATCGCTGGAACGACACAGACATGGGTATAAATCTGAGACATTATTACTCATCAAGTTAAACCCTGGTCAAAGACGCATAGGGTAATTGAAGGAATTGATACAGTTCTACTTATCTTCTGATTGTCTCCATCCATGTAGCAGTGTTCGTGGCGTGGTTCACAATTCCACCAAGTTGTAAGGATACCCGGGGCAACATCGGCAGCAGAAGGTCCTACTTGGTAGACTCTGTATGACTAGGGGGAGTAAAAACGAACAGGCCTTTGCATACAGGGAGATCCTTGGTCGACCTTAAGTCAGGGGAGAGCGAATAACTGGCTGAGCTTAGAGGGTCGCCAAGTCCACACCACTCTCAGTCCGCAAGCTTCTTGAGGTCAAGTCACCATACTTGGAGTGATGAACGATGCGTTGGAAATGACCGTGCTTGCTCCCTGGGTCCTGCTACACATTCGTCAACTCTCTGTACTTGCATCACTAATGTTGACTCTAGGTCTGGAGCAGGTGTCTTTTGAGTTGAAAGCACAGAGGACCCAGCTGAGATCATCTAGAAGGAAGTCAGTTTCTGAAGAACAGAAGCAAATTTCAGTTAGGAGTACACCCTATCCCGGTGTTAGGCCTTCATTGGTGATTATAGAATCCACGGCCGGTCAAACTGACTTATTTCTACCTTCTGAGATGCCTATTATCATATAATATATGTAATAATAATAATATGACTGAGATGAGATGAGATGAGATGAGTTGATACAGCAAGATGGCTGTCTTGCTGCGATGGTGACAATTTGCCGCCCCCCCCCTCTTTTTCTGAAATTACTCACAATGTGCTGGGTAGCCACAGTGGCCCAAGCGTGGTCACACTATTGATTGCACTGTCATATCCCTCAGACAGATATTAGTGAACGTGGAGTTAATTATTCAGGCATAAGACAGGATAATGTCATGGAGGGGTCAGTTCTTCCATACAGGCCATGACGCAGCGATGGCATGAATCACATTAGAAGAAGCAGAAGACAGTAGTGGGGCGTCAATGGTATATCTACCTTCTGCCAATTGATAAGACTATTCTATGGTCTTCAACTACGCGGCTTTTTTAAATGTCAAGCCTTGCTGACAGGCGAAGGGACAGAATAACCGTAGCCGAGAGCCGTGAAAGGATCGGTACGAGTAAGATAGTGGCGGATGGCTCGAACAGGACATAGCAGAAGATCGTCCTCGAGGCCATGTACAAAGTCTGACAACACAGGAATGGAGTACGACGTTGAGCGCACGGACCTGAACAAACAGACTCATTTTTGGCGATAAATTCAGGAATGGGCCGAAAAGAAATGCATGACCGATCTGCTGTCCAGAACATAGAAGATCTTTCAAGATCATGAAGTATAGACAGTCTGGACGCCAAAGCAAACGCCGCCACGACGGCCGTCTTATAAGACACAGTTTTATAGACGCGGACTCTAAGGGTTCAAAAAGATGATATAATCAGAGCACACAGAACCACACCGATATCCCATTTCGGTAACAGTTGGCGAGTACAACGCGACTGTAATGCGAAGGCGTGAATAAGAGCAGAGATATTATCGTTAAGGCTAATGTCGGAACCCAAGGTAAGACGTTAACACCCTATTCAATTCATGCCAGAGCAGATCGACAGCCTTCCATGGTGCTAATATGAAACTCCCTATCCTGGTGAAGGTGAAGGATGAAGTCAATTACGAGGAAAATAGAGTCGGGAACGATCACGTCCTCGGCACCAGGACAAATATAGGAACGTAGTGAGTAAGATCCTACATATAATAAACAACCTTAAGGTTGATGACAGAACCATAAAGTCAAAGTCTAACCATTGGTGTAACGGTTAATATAGGAATAAAGTACTTGATGGAGAAAGTCGGAAAAACTGTCCCACAAGTACACCACGAAGACATTGTGTTGATCAAGCACAATCCTAAGGTAAATGGATCTCAACATAATGTTAGTGTGATAAAGTCAACATGGCTCTGTGTTAACACTGTGCTGAATTCAATTAAAGGCGACTAGTCCGTCATTCACAATCCCGCCGTCGTCCTCAGAGAATATCCATGTCCATAATCCAAAGACCTATTTATAACAGTATTTAACCAAATACTGTTGATTCCAATACAATTTTGATATTCTGAACTCCAGACTGGAAACAGCAAGGTCTGGACAGAACTCTCTTCATAGAGTAAAGACGAACCTAAGTAAATCACATTGTGAAAAACCCGAGAGGAATTGATACAAGTGGAAAGTTGACGCCAAACGAACGGACTTCCCCACCACCGACGATCGACGATGGAGAATCAAAGGAAGTGCCGATGAATGGATATAAAATATGCAACTCGCAAATGAAGAAATGACGTGACAAACGGCGTTATGGCGTACCGGAAACGTCTAACCGATGTAATAGAATGACGCACAGGCGTATGAGAGACACATGACGGTGTAATGAACATGTCGTCAAGGTGTAATAGGAAAGCGTAATGTGAAAATGCGAGAAACGTTGTATATGATAAACAACGTAGTGATTTCCTCATTCACAACAACTTAATGTATATACATGCTCATCATGGAGCAGGATACAACTTATAAAAGCACACGACGTAACAGAAGGGCGCTGCAAACAGTAACCCCGAAGTCGATTATAATAATTTTCCTTCTCTTTAAACGCAGTAGAGATGAACATATTAAATGTTTGTAGCGTTAATCACCAAATGTAAGCTCAATGAGATAAATGGGATTATGGATCTTTGTGTCAGTGAACATGAGTAATGTATCAATGAACATGGTTACATTATGACCTCTCCCGATGTAATTTGTCTCCTGTACATGAAAATTCAGTACTGGAGTTTTATATGGAGAGAATATAAAACATTTACAACAATGTTACTATTAATAACCAAATAGTCACACAACCGACATCCAGAACAAAGATTTTCCAGGTAACCAAGAAAGATCCTTAAAGAATTTTAAATTCCCGAAGAGAGGAAATTACATTTAAGTCTCTCGCCGGCAGGAAAGTGAGGTTATTCAAAAATTTATAATTTGAAATGACCTAGCACGAACAATTTGTCGAGAAGAACAGTAGGAACATTACTAAAAAAGCAGTTTGATGCTCTAGTAGACTGTACCGGTAATACATACCTGGTAGAAAGAACCATAGAAGACTTCAAGACTCACGTGTCACTAGGCTTGATCCTTGGCCGGCCAATACTTTCCCACTCCCACTAGTAATTTTAAATTTTCTCAAATGGAAGAAATTAAAATTAGTGCATAACTCCATCTGAATTATAAGCGTAATACAGTATACAGATGGAACCAACATGGTGTGAAATAAAACAAGCAATGTAATAATCAGACAATTGTGTTTCAAGAAAATCATACTTTCACATAGTGGGTGAATAGGTTTACTCACTCACGTAAACCAGCATAAGTGGGTGAATAGGTTTACTCACTCACGTAAACCAGCACGTGATCTCATTGTTGTTCGACACACCCTTAATTACATAGAGAGATCAGTAAAGAAGCTCATTAAGATGCGACACAGGGTCGAAGTAAATAGGGTTGAGTTGTGATTACGTAACACAAATGCAACAATCATGCTTCATATTCAAGTCAGCATGAAAGACATAAAACCTCTGTAAGGTCTCTCTTGAATACAGGATATCAAAATCATACGTAATAAAACTTGATATCACAAGAGATTACATTTTGGTAGGACCAAGGAACTGAATGTATGAAAGTGAACCCACCAAAACTGCAAGTCCGAACAGACGCAACAACAACAACATGCAAATTTGACGGCTGCAAATAAAGTATCCGATCTCTCCGGCGGGAAGAAACGAAAAACCCCCGCCGATGAGGATACAATTTACAACCCTACCTGAGATATACACAAACTCAATGCATAAAATTCATGAATCAACGAAACCAAAGCTGATCGTTTATTGTAGAGATCACCATCGGCCTTCAAATCTCAGTACTAAAAGGCAGACTTACAGAAAATGCCGGGAAGTAAGTACGAATCTGTCACAAATTGAGCAATAAAAACGAGGTCGCGAGAGCCTGTAAAAACCCACACCAAACACAGCGGGTCGAACTCATTGTTCGTGTGAAGACGTGATATTGAATACACATTGTCTCCATCACGCAGGACTGTGTTATCAGATAAGCCCGATATTAATATTGACTTTAGAAAATATATCGGGTAATAATTTCAAGATATAAAAATTTTGAAACTCCGACAAGAGCCAATTAATTTCGCGACGTACGTCCGAAGACAATAAACACATGGCAGATGGAAAAACAGACCATGTGAAGTCTACAAATTTGCCCAAACAACATTTTGACAAGACAGAAATGTGGAAGAAAACTATCCCCAAAATATTAATTTAATCACCATCGAACCTTTGACAAAAATGACATAGGTGAGACAACATACGGCGAGGAAGTATTCCTTCGTCTGACATTTAATACGAGGATTATTCGAAGTAGACGGCATATCCGGCAGCAACGCTAAAAGCGCATCCAAATTATCCGAAAAACCATCATTGACGTATGTTCCTAACTTTACACTGAAGAAAAAGGAATCACAGATGAACTCGACGAGACC
>JAVTVY010032521.1:0-15304 GCA_036873755.1 Hanleya hanleyi
GACGATACAGCTCACCAATCTCCAATGTACGAGTTGTCACAGCGAAACAGCTCACCACTTACCAGTATACGAGTTGTCAGAGCATTTCCATCATAGCTCTCTAGATTTGTATCTAATACCGCTTATGCCGGTGCTAGGGGCCGTGGTCATATCATTCAAGTTGCCACATGAACAGGTACAATAAAAGCGTACCTGAGATACAACACATATCACGAATCGTTAGATTCTTGGTATGTGCTTTAGAATAGGTTTTCCAGAAGACTATTCTGTGAAGTCATATGACGCAGTCAGTATGTCGGCACCTCTTCCACAATATATGTGTTGTAATTTTTACCTGTATATGGCGAGACTCTGCTGGATGCTTCTCGTCCCCGAGGCCTCGCCCCTGTACACAGACCTTGGTCTTTGATATATGTTGGCACTTGTGGGAAGTTGATGCTGGGTCGGACATCGGGCATTACAGACTAGTCTTTTGTGTTAAATGCCGTCATTTACATCTGACGACGATACAGCTCACCAATCTCCAATGTACGAGTTGTCACAGCGAAACAGCTCCCCAATTACCAGTATACGAGTTGTCAGAGCATTTCCATCATAGCTCTCTAGATTTGTATCTAATACCGCTTATGCCGGTGCTAGGGGCCGTGTGGTCATCATCCAAGTTGCCACATGAACAGGTACAATAAAAGCGTACCTGAGATACAACACATATCACGAATCGTTAGATTCTTGGTATGTGCTTTAGAATAGGTTAACCAGAAGACTATTCTGTGAAGTCATGTGACGCAGTCAGTATGTCGGCACCTCTTCCCACTTCCCTTATATGTGTTGTAATTTTTTCCTGTATATGGCGAGATTCTGCTGGTGGACGTTTCGTCCCCGAGGCCCGCCCCTGTACAGACCTTTTGGTCTTTGATATATGTTGGCACTTGTGGGAAGTTGATGCTGGGTCGACATCGGGCCTTACAGACTAGTCTTTTGTGTTAAATGCCGTCATTTACATCTGACGACGATACAGCTCACCAATCTCCAATGTACGAGTTGTCACAGCGAAACAGCTCACCAATTACCAGTATACGAGTTGTCAGAGCATTTCCATCATAGCTCTCTAGATTTGTATCTAATACCGCTTATGCCGGTGCTAGGGGCCGTGTGGTCATATCATCCAAGTTACCACACATGAACAGGTACAATAAAAGCGTACCTGAGATACAACACATATCACGAATCGTTAGATTCTTGGTATGTGCTTTAGAATAGGCTAACCAGAAGACTATTCTGTGAAGTCATGTGACGCAGTCAGTATGTCGGCACCTCTTCCCACTTCCCTTATATGTGTTGTAATTTTTTCCTGTATATGGCGAGATTCTGCTGGTGGACGTTTCGTCCCCGAGGCCCGCCCCCTGTACAGACCTTTTGGTCTTTGATATATGTTGGCATTTGTGGGAAGTTGATGCTGGGTCGACATCGGGCCTTACAGACTAGTCTTTTGTGTTAATTGCCGTCATTTACATCTGACGACGATACAGCTCACCAATCTCCAATGTACGAGTTGTCACAGCGAAACAGCTCACCAATTACCAGTATACGAGTTGTCAGAGCATTTCCATCATAGCTCTCTAGATTTGTATCTAATACCGCTTATGCCGGTGCTATGGGCCGTGTGGTCATATCATCCAAGTTACCACATGAATAGGTACAATAAAAGCGTACCTGAGATACAACACATATCACGAATCGTTAGATTCTTGGTATGTGCTTTAGAATAGGTTAACCAGAAGACTATTCTGTGAAGTCATGTGACGCAGTCAGTATGTCGGCACCTCTTCCCACTTCCCTTATATGTGTTGTAATACACGAATGTTCGCGTCAAATATCGAACGACCGATTCCATATGACAGCACCAATTACAAATGTGTATGAAATAATTCAGATACGAACAAAAGATGGATTCCCTACAAGAGAGAAACCATCTTTGAAACAGTTCTCAAAATGATGCCAACAAGGCATGACTATGTTCTTTACATAAATCCTAATCACCGAGCATTAATCCATATCTAAATGAATTTTGAAGCCGTTTTCCAGAGTATGTATCTCAGTCACGCTTGATTCTGACTATATTCTATATTCTAAGCAGTGCTATGCAAATGCCGGATTTACGTAGGGCTCTCGGAGTAGAGAATTAAAATTCTGTTGTAGGAACTACCTTCCTTCTTATGTGGATTCGAATTAACTTTTGAAGATTTTTGGAAAAAAGCAACTGTGAAGTGACTCGGCTATGGTCACCTTTAATTGTCTTGAAAATGACAGAATTTAGTCGAAATATAGACCATTCTTAATGACATCAGTCTGCCCACGATCAATATTGCAAGATGTCTGCTGTGATGCAAGCAATCCCCGGACATTATCGCCGCATTTACCAACACAAGCAATAGTAATTCTGACAATGTTTCAAACACCAGGCGCAAATACTGCTGAACATCTAAATGGTAATTTTATTCCAATAATGATGTTTTTGTTGATGATGTGGGAATGTCATGACAACGGGTTCCAATAATTGCGGCAACGCTATACATGTATACAATCAATTTCAACCTGTGTGGAAACTGATAAGTATTAGTGGAAACGATCAATCAAACCTATTCCTGTTATGTCTTTGATTTTGTAATTGAAAAAAAATAAAAATAAAAATATGCACGCCAGCCAGTACTCCACAAATATATCACCAAAATATACATGCAGCTCGCCATGCAAATACCCTGGACCCCAGACCATAAAGTACAGATCAGTACACAATTTACAATTCTTCATAGGCTGTGATTCATTAGATATTTTAACGTATGTGGTACAAAAACAGGTTCTAAATAAAAGGTGAGCGACCCGAAGAAAAAACGCTTGGAATGGGGCCGAAAAACAATCTAAATCAATGGACGAAACAGTTCAGGGTATGGGTTTGAATGAAAAAGGTAAAATAGATTGTAAATGAATCAGCATGAGTTGTGCGAAGAGGCGATGTACTAATGCGACAACAATAGCGATGTTACGAAATAATCGCGACGAGAAGGATGATTTGGGCTTACGAATACCAGCCAAATACACAATCTAATGCACAAAATGGTCACAATTTACAAGTTTTATTACAAATTTGTGAAATATTTCATATCGTATTAACCTACATTGCTTGTAATTACGCAACGAGTGTGTATGTGATTAAGGGATATAAACGCAGCATGTCGACCGCGATGAAGCGCACATCAGCAAAGGGATAAGAAACCTTTTGGACTATTAACTTCTGTCCTAAATGGATCGTCTTACTCTGAATTGTCTATATCAAATCAGGTGTATCTCTGAGTACCTCAGCGTGTTGAATCAATTTGTATTATTCACCTGCATAGAAGGAATATCATTAATGAGATTTTTTTTGTTTATAGAGTTGCTTGAATTTCTCATGAATAATATCTATGTGAAATTTGGCAATACAATATATCAACAGAATATAGGTATTCCAATAGGTACTAATTGTGTACCCATTTTGGTTGACCTATATCTGTTCTCTTCTGAATACGACTATATGCAGGCGCTTTCAAAAACAGATCATTTCAAAGCCCGTGCTTCTCATTCCCCAAACGCTATATAGACGATCTTCTTGCTGTAGATAGTCGCTATATATATGAGGCGGTGAAAGATATATGTCCATCCTCAGTGGATTTGAAAGAAACTATAGATGGCCCAAACGGCACATATTATTTAGACCTATATCTCTGTAAAAGTGAAGCGGCCTTCTCTCTCGTCGACTTTACGACAAAAAGAGATGCTTATAATGTCGACATCTTAAACAATCCCTATCTGGACAGTAATATATCACAGGGACCTACATATGGCGTATACATATCTCGCCTAGTAGCACATGCTAGATCCTGTGTTAAATGTGGTTATTTTAATCAACGTCTCAAAACGCTATTGCATAAACTTATAACAGGGCTATAGCATCAAGAGCCCCCACTTGAAGTTTCTCAAATTTTGCAACACATGTCGCATGCTGATTGCAAAATACGAGCATAGCGTGACAGATCCATGGCGTTGGGCTTTATAACTTGTGTCTAATCCGCCTAACCCGGGGCTGCGGACCGTATGAACCTATGTTTTTCAAGACCCCGTGGTGTTCATATGAACAGTCATAATCAAGACGCGACTGAGATATATCATACATTATAGATAACGACTTCAAAACGGATATCACATGGATTAAGAATACTGATCATCGATACGGATTCAATATTTTTGGAACATCATGACGTCTTGCTGGCATCATTGAAAACTGTTCACCGTTTCTCTCTTATGCAGAAAACTAGCCTACTTTGGTTTATTCTTTAAATTTGGTGCTAATGCTATTATATGAATTAAGTCTTTGGATTATGGACGCGAAAATTCTTTAGTGGACGACGGCTGAATAACGAATGACGGGCTAGACGCTTGTAATCCAATGCTGGACATAAAACGTTGATATAATGTTGGTTAAAGCAGTCTTGACGATGACAAAGCGTAGGCGAATGATAAGAATCTGTTGCCATTTCAATGAGCTATGTTCAACGCTGACAAAAACCTTTTGTCAACGTCCAATGTTATCTTGGATATAGATTGGAATTGGATAACATCTCTTCACTGAAATGCTGATCCATACTCATGCCATCATTTTGAGTGGATAGATTGATTGACTTCATTGATAATCTTGGCATTCGTGTTACGGAGAAATATTTTTTCCGTGATTATCTTAAAAGGATATGATGAATCACGGTTGGTTTCGTGTCAACACTCCAGTTATCGAGTGTTCTCTCTGTATGCCATTTCTTCATTCCATTCAAAATCTCATCAGTTGAATACGTTTTTATAATCAGCGGATTTGATTCTTCAAACCACTCGCTGGATAATCATAGTTTCTTATTTCTGCTATATGAGTTTGATGACATGAACATCGTTCTTAATACTATCTGACCTGGGCGATTTGGGATGTACCGCAACCTTTCATGGTGGTGGATGAATCCACCACCCTGCCGCCGCCAATTGCTGTTATCCATGAGACCTGTGAGTTCAAACTACACACACTATATCTTTGAATAAGGGTATACCAGTAAATGTGGGGAAATCAAAGAGGCTGCCCTGATGACGTCTGATAAATTATAAAAAGATAGATTAGTGACGTCAAATGAAATAGATTTTGCGCTATTATTCGCAGAAAAGAACAGTTGTTTTTTAATTAGTTAACAATTTATTTAGTTGTCCTGTCGGCCTACCGACTTATTCTCATTTCCAAGGAACGAGGTATTTTGTAATTTTTCACCTTTCTTTATCTGGAATACACTAACGTATCATAATTTGTAGGAAATCTATTTTGTATTATTTGATGTTAAAGTATTGTTTATCGGCAGTTCATAGTGGTTCAAATTGTCATAAATCGTTATATGATACTTCATGTGTATTAATCGTTAATCGTTCTATGATACCTTTTTTCAGTGTATTTGGTATTTGTTGTAGAGTCTTCCTCATCGTGCACATAATCTGTTGTTCTATATCTCCCGTGGAGGACCACAGGGTAAATTAGTCTCTTACTAACTGTGTTTTAATCATTTCGCAGAATTGTCTTACAGCATTCAGTAACATCTCGGCACCAAAGCGGTATTATTTAACACCGTTATGGTTTTGGACCCATTTTGGTTGACCTATATCTGTTCTCTTCTGAATGCGACTATATGCAGGCGCTTTCAAAAACAGATCATTTCAAAGCCCGTGCTTCTCATTCCCCAAACGCTATATAGACGATCTTCTTGCTGTAGATAGTCGCTATATATATGAGGCGGTGAAAGATATATGTCCATCCTCAGTGGATTTGAAAGAAACTATAGATGGCCCAAACGGCACGTATTATTTAGACCTATATCTCTGTAAAAGTGAAGCGGCCTTCTCTCTCGTCGACTTTACGACAAAAAGAGATGCTTATAATGTCGACATCTTAAACAATCCCTATCTGGACAGTAATATATCACAGGGACCTACATATGGCGTATACATATCTCGCCTAGTAGCACATGCTAGATCCTGTGTTAAATGTGGTTATTTTAATCAACGTCTCAAAACGCTATTGCATAAACTTATAACAGGGCTATAGCATCAAGAGCCCCCACTTGAAGTTTCTCAAATTTTGCAATACATGTCGCATGCTGATTGCAAAATACGAGCATAGCGTGACAGATCCATGGCGTTGGGCTTTATAACTTGTGTCTAATCCGCCTAACCCGGGGCTGCGGACCGTATGAACCTATGTTTTTCAAGACCCCGTGGTGTTCATATGAACAGTCATAATCAAGACGCGACTGAGATATATCATACATTATAGATAACGACTTCAAAACGGATATCACATGGATTAAGAATACTGATCATCGATACGGATTCAATATTTTTGGAACATCATGACGTCTTGCTGGCATCATTGAAAACTGTTCACCGTTTCTCTCTTATATGCAGAAAACTAGCCTACTTTGGTTTATTCTTTAAATTTGGTGCTAATGCTATTATATGAATTAAGTCTTTGGATTATGGACGCGAACATTCTTTAGTGGACGACGGCTGAATAACGAATGACGGGCTAGACGCTTGTAATCCAATGCTGGACATAAAACGTTGATATAATGTTGGTTAAAGCAGTCTTGACGATGACAAAGCGTAGGCGAATGATAAGAATCTGTTGCCATTTCAATGAGCTATGTTCAACGCTGACAAAAACCTTTTGTCAACGTCCAATGTTATCTTGGATATAGATTGGAATTGGATAACATCTCTTCACTGAAATGCTGATCCATACTCATGCCATCATTTTGAGTGGATAGATTGATTGACTTCATTGATAATCTTGGCATTCGTGTTACGGAGAAATATTTTTTCCGTGATTATCTTAAAAGGATATGATGAATCACGGTTGGTTTCGTGTCAACACTCCAGTTATCGAGTGTTCTCTCTGTATGCCATTTCTTCATTCCATTCAAAATCTCATCAGTTGAATACGTTTTTATAATCAGCGGATTTGATTCTCCAAACCACTCGCTGGATAATCATAGTTTCTTATTTCTGCTATATGAGTTTGATGACATGAACATCGTTCTTAATACTATCTGACCTGGGCGATTTGGGATGTACCGCAACCTTTCATGGTGGTGGATGAATCCACCACCCTGCCGCCGCCAATTGCTGTTATCCATGAGACCTGTGAGCTCAAACTACACACACTATATCTTTGAATAAGTGTATACCAGTAAATGTGGGGAAATCAAAGAGGCTGCCCTGATGACGTCTGATAAATTATGAAAAGATAGATTAGTGACGTCAAATGAAATAGATTTTGCGCTATTATTCGCAGAAAAGAACAGGTTTTTTTTAATTAGTTAACAATTTATTTAGTTGTCCTGTAGACCTACCGACTTATTCTCATTTCCAAGGAACGAGGTATTTTGTAATTTTTCACCTTTCTTTATCTGGAATACACTAACGTATCATAATTTGTAGGAAATCTATTTTGTATTATTTGATGTTAAATTATTGTTTATCGGCAGTTCATAGTGGTTCAAATTGTCATAAATCGTTATGTGATACTTCATGTGTATTAATCGTTAATCGTTCTATGATACCTTTTTTCAGTTTATTTGGTATTTGTTGTAGAGTCTTCCTCATCGTGCACATAATCTGTTGTTCTATATCTCCCGTGGAGGACCACAGGGTAAATTAGTCTCTTACTAACTGTTTACCATCGTTAAATAAAGTTTATTGAATTGAATTCTAGTGACGGGCTCCTTTAATCGTTTCGTAAAATTGTCTTACAGCATTCAGTAACATCTCGGCACCAAAGCGGTATTATTTAACACCGTTATGGTTTTGGACATTCTATTTTGTTATAGATGTTCGTGTTTCTTACCAGCCCTGAAATTGGGAATTTACGGGATTAATTGGGACACAACTGTTCAGCTCTCCATGTTTTCTTGTTTTTGGAGCACCTGGCAAAATTCTATATATGCGGAGGTGGGAACGGGATCCAATAACCAGACCAGGTAGAATCAAGATACTGAACATGACTATCATGCCGTTTGTTTTGAACTCGGTTAATGTTTTACGTGTTAATAAGTTGTACCTCGCGACAAATCTCTCAATTGGAAACATATTTCAAATATTTCGAAATACATCCAACTAACGTAATTTAAGTCTCTGTTAGAAACATCGAAGGGGATTGCGAATCTAGTTCGTACAAATAAGCAATTTCTCTGAAACACAGGCATTGTTTGTATTGCTTTGCATAAGATTTGCATAAGATTTAACATTATTTAGTCTTACTATCGTTTCTCACATTCTGAAGAGAATCGCCTAAAAAAATAGAATTATAAAGTAGATCCTGTTGTAGTGTATCGATTATATATCGAACTAACATAACATTAATTATTGAGAGCAAGTTCGCTATTCAAATAAGCGACGCGAATAGCGTTTTGTGGCCGCGTAGGACTACATGTATGTTAGTTTGGAACTGGAAAGCTTTTAGATTGGATTAGAATATGAGCATCTACTTTGCTATACCACCGCCATGAGCATTCCCTTGAAAAATTAACTAAGAATATCCTGATCAATTGGAATCTTTCGAAAGATACTAGGCATGTGAGGAAAAGATAATTCTTGGAAAATATATAAATGCAGCAAAATCCCCTATAATGGGAACAACACGACATAGCCACGCAGAGAATAACCTTCATCAATTTCATCAATATTCCCATCTGCATAATCCAAAGATGAAATCTATGGAATTTGTAACCGATATTCACTGTATATTTGCAACAAGACGAAGGAATCCCTTAACGTTTAGTGGGTGCCCCGTGCAGGGTTAGATTGCCAGGTCTCTCGCAATATTAGTGATTGTTCGCGAAAGGGACAGAACTGGCTTTTGATATCTATATTTGAAAAGATCTGCATTTAGAATAAATAAAGCTTATTCCCGTCACTTACCGGTACTGCATAACATAAACCACGCAATGGCGAATGTAAATGTCAAAAAACGATATTGCTTCATGGAAACGGTAGGGGTTACATGACCAGTAATGTGTTCATTTCCTCCTACCCTTGTTAGGGACGATAAATATAGCCCATGCACGAAGGCTTTGGTAATGTAACGTGTACGAGCAGGACCAGTCGTAGTGTTTAGAAGAAAACGAATCAATAACCGGGATTGCCCACTGGCATTCTGGCCGTCACCGTCGTTAACCCCTTCACTAGTAGAGATCCGGGGCTCGAAGAGATGATCACAACCCTACAAGGATGACTGACTCGAATGTAAAGGTCTATTATGGTATATTCTGCACAATAAGTGTACGCGGTTACAAATAATAGCGTAGAACCGCGTGGCTTAGACAGAATGTCTAAGGAGATGTAACGTTAAGATATTTACACGTATGTACAGACACTAAGAGAGTGTACGCAAATAAACTTGGATGTATATATACACGTGATGTGAACGAATGTGTGCATATATGGTTCACGGATACATACACTTGGTGTGTGCACCTCAGGTTCACGGATACATACACTTGGCGTGTGCACCTCAGGTTCACGGATACCTGCCCCTGAGAGAGTGTGTGCATATACAGTCAACGTAACCCTAGTGTATATGTGGATAATAGAGGAGAATGTGTGCAGTTTAAGCTTGATGTTATATGGTAATAATATATATATGCGAGTGTATGCATATAACTTTATAGTTAATAATATAGTGCTTTAATGCGCGATAAGGGCGGCCTGGTTGCTGGCCCTTCTCTTCTGGGGATAAGGGCGGCCTGGCTGCTGGCCCTTCTCTTCCGTCGTTGGAACGTTATGGATATAACGCTCTCTCCAGGAATGGCACCCCGTCGTTGGAACGTAAGGATATAACGCTCTCTCCAGATACGTCGCCCAGGCGTTGAAACTTCAAGGCCCGTTGGAACGCTACGGCGGTAACGTTCTCTCCAGATATACGGATACCCTCAGGCGTTGGAACGTCACGGCAGTGACGCTCTCTCCAGATATAGCACCAAGTCGCTGAAACGTCACGGCCCGTTGGAACGTTACGGCGGTAACGCCCTCTCCAGAGACGACCCCCAGTCGTTGGAACGTCACGGCGGTGACGCTCTCTCCAGAGACCGTCAGGACAATTACATGGGTATATAATGTGCTATTACTCTTTCATTTGGTACCGATGAAACATCGTACGGTACGTTCAGATTTCACGTCTAATCGACGTTTCAGAAATCTGTCTGTGCTGTGCCTTGGCTGGACTGTACAGGCTGTAAGTCTGTAATTAGTGACCCTGCAGATTTCACGTCTAATCGACGTTTCAGAAATCTGCCTGTTCTGTGCTTTGTCTTCTCTTTACTGTCTGTAAACCTTGTTACCACTTTTACATCGGTGAAAGGAAGCCCGTCTTCTGTAACGTGTGATAAATACACGTGTCCTCTGGAACCTGTATTCTGTTACTACTTTTACATCGATAAAAGCTGGCCCACCTGCTCCATACCTTCATGCGTGATAAATACGCATTTCTTCCCTGTGTAATCTGTGGTCTGTGCTTCTTTCTGGTGTGATCTGGGTGCTGTTTATTTCTTGGGTACTCGGTGTGCTGTATCTTTCTGTCCTGTACGATGTTCTGTACTTCTCTCTTTCCCTGCTGGACGCCGTTCGTGTAGCCGACTACTCGACCCTGTTTGCTGGGCCCCCGGAATACACGGTTTACCGACGTTTCTTGATGAAAGCAGCACGCCCGCCTATACTTGATTTGCTTCGCCCGGCCGTAATCACGGTGCTCGTTTTCGCCCGTATAGCGTTGCACAGCCGTTTGCGTCGTATTATGGCAGTGGAAGTTTGGCTTATTTCTCCCTGTGTTTAGTGCAGTTGTATATTTCTCGGGGTGAGGGAATTCCTGACTTAGCATATATACCGCTTCACGGTCAACAAATCGACACAAATATTGTGGCTAGTCCCAGTGCAGCGAGATAGCCCAGCAATAATGTCGAAATTATCAACCTACTGGTACATAGATCTAGAAGTCCTATTTTATACTGAAGTTAGATCATGCAAGTTGCCTAAATGTGCTACAGGCAAACACATGTCTCATTACAGTATTACCCATGGTCCCAAAACTACATACATACAACACAAACACAATGTCGTGTTCCCTAAACTATAGTATAACCACAAAACACCTTTCCACCTGAAGATGCGAGCCGGCAAATTCTGGCGTGTTTGTTACAGGTTACACTAACTACAGGATTTACAAGCTTTTAGATTCCCAGGCCAAAAACAACTGCATTACAGCTCAACCGTAATTATGCCAAAATCAAGGAATTACAGGCTGACCTGGCGTGTGTTCCTCCAGCACTTTCTTTCTAGTCTGTCCCCGATCTCTACGTCAGCTCAAGCTTATATAGGGCTACCGCACTTCCGTGAACCACGGCCAATCACAGTCGACGACACCAGCGCCCTCTTTACTGTCACTTGAACCACATTTTCCCGAACCGTTTATATGGACCTCGTTGAATAAATCTGGCTATGGAAGAACAAACCATAATTCATAACTGACGTAATTGTCAAATATCAGCTTCCAACTCGGTCTGGTAAACGAGAAATACAGGGGAATGCATTTCCGAAATCTGTCCTGCTCGCCGCTGACGACATGGGTCAAGGTCGTTCTTTCCACATTCCAGCGGTAGTACACGGTCCTGATTCAACCTGTTCTATACACAAACGGGTAACCGTTACAGTAATGAGGAAAATAAGGAACACATGATCTTTCTCACCTCCGTGGACTGCAAATTGTGTTAGATTCTACCAACTGGATGCCTGTTGCTCTAGAGGGATTATAGAAAATGTGTGACGTCCTATTTCCTAAATGGCATCGCCTAAAACAATTGTCGAGCAACTTCAACATATCACCGAAAATGCCCGAATACTCGCTTGGTCTTAAAAACCTTTTATCCAGATTACATTTGGAGCCAGTATTAATCATTAATCTAAACTCTTACCTCGCGATATTTGCAACCGTGGAAGCGAAAAAACGGTCAAGATAAAACTATTTCTCATTCAAACCACCGTTTAGCTTTATTATGCATCATTGCATGTTCTATACTCATCTTTTTCGAGTTTATTATTTCTCTACAGTTGTCATTTGTTACATCTGAAACACAAGCCAATCATCTGAATTATCGAGTATAATCGAAATTCATGGAGAATTATTCGGTCGGCTATTCGATGAAAACGAAACATTTTTGTTCACGAAGTCAGTCTGTCTGTCTGACCGGAGGGATTGTATACGTGGGAGTGGTATTTTCCTGTATGTTTGGGATTTTACACCATTTTGATGCACGCATATCTGGCCTGCATAACTAAAGAGGTTAAATCCATCAATCATTGTTGGTAACAGCACAGGCCAGAGTGAAGGTGTCACAATCGACGAAAGACGTAGACTATGTAATGCACATCTATCATCCGTTACCCATGGCTAAGATCCAAATAGTATATAACTGCCTTTTTCATAGCTACACTATTCAAGTCGGTTTACTTTAATGTGAATTTTAACAACAGCTATAAGATTTCAGGTTTTGCAATATACATAATGTATTACTGTGAACTCTGAATTATATGAAGATTGCTTGAGTGAGGTGTTCCAGGTATAGTTGGTTATTGAGATTCCTAGTCTACACCTCGAAGCACATGCCTGACCGGCATGACAGATCAGGTATGAAGCGAATTGTAACTTTAATCCTACCAGGTCTAGGGGGAACATTATGGCCAACACACCGAAATTAGCCTATTTACATACCCCTTCGAGTAAAGGATCATGGATAAAAAGCTATTTTATTCCACATCATATAATTATTTCCTAATTTATTATAGTTATTTCGAAGAATGAACATAAATAAATAGGAGAAGAATCTACCAGAAAATCCTTTTTCTTAGAATGTAACATCACTGTACATCACCCAAGAGGCGACAAAGGGTGTGTTTTGCATATTCTAGTAGAGCCCAACTCGAAGATGTACATTGTAAGTGTCAAGAAGTGAAGAAATAATGTGAGGTGTAGGGAGGTGCGTGTAGGCAAAATGAACTCGCTCCAGGCCTAGGCAGGCCTCAAATTTCCTACACCAGGAAGGAGGGGAGGGTGAAAACTGGTCACTCTTGTCTCTCTCCGCTGTAGAAACTGGTGGGCGATATTATATAGCAAGGTGGCTATATCTGGGCACTGTAACTTTAAGTTCTAGACATGGTGACTGCGAGAAAGTCTTCAAGATGACAAATAAACCAATGGATTGATCTTATATAGCCCAGTGTTGCTGCCCGAACCAAGTGAGTGAACAAACATTTTATCGATTTTATTTTTGGTTGTTGCGAGTGCAAGTAATCTTAGTATCCCTCACATCTGAAAACGAAACAACGGAAATTAGGAGCTGTCGTTATCAATGAAATGAAGCATTCTAAGATGAGGTTAGTCCAGTTATAAAGGCTGTACAATCATGTAGGGGATAAAGCTGGCTAAAGCATATATCGATTGACCAGGAGGACGAGAGTGAACTGAATAAACTACATTTTAACCACATAGTATCTCCTTGCGAACGTTACAAGACAGATGGTTTGATCAATGCTGTTGGTAATACAATCAAATATAAAAACATATTTAATTTATAATAGTTCCTGCAAAATTTAATTCCTTCATATGCTTGCAGTTATAAAGAGTGAGCCTTGTCTCAATACTCTTTCCCGGAGACTAACATCGAGTTTTAGTGTTATGATACAGCCGATGTAGCAATAATGGTTGTCCCGCAGTATTTCGGGCAACCAGTATCTGGCAGTGGTTGTCCTGACTGAAACTGGGTGTCCGCCGGCAGTTTCAGGTACAAGTTGTCCACTCGATAGGCCTACATATTACTCTTGTACATGTTGTAATGCATTATATATTATATTCGCACCCGGACAAGTATTCATGGTGGACAACCTGTCTTATTACAAAAGTGGCAATATTAGTTTTCCTCCATGACGTGCTGTCCATCGTATTATCATACAATCTAGGTCACGGCATAATGGTGACAAATGTTCAGTGGCTCGGCAGGTGTACATTCCACAGTAACCATTGGCTGATTACATTCCGCTCTCTAAGTGAGTTATGGGCAAGAATAAGAGGTATGAGAGCAGATTATAATCAGATCGACCGGCGTCGAAAACTAGGGCCGGGGAGGGTGAGAAAATCACACAGGGCCCCAACGAAATGACGAGCGGTGCATTATCAACGTTATTACACATCCTTCGCCTCACTTTCCATGCATTTCGGACTCAAAATCAAAAAGAGGCGCCGAGAGCTGCATTCTCCACCACAGGTCACTGGGGAATGTGTACATGCCACAGTAACCATTGGCTGGTTACATTCCGCTCTCTAAGTGAGTTATGAGCAAGAACAAGAGGTCTTCGCCCTTATTTTTCTTCGATCGCTGCATAAATACCAAACACTCTTCCCATAACTCATACAAATGATTCTAGAAGTGATATTTTACCAACCAAAATCCTAGGAGCAAATCTCAGAACACTACAACACGACAAAGGAAACATAGCAAACATTTTGGTTTGCAAAATTTCACTTCTTTGAATCCCTATCCAACTTAATAATCAGAACCCAATAATAAAAGCTAAAACTCCAGTCTAATTGATCATTTGCCTTTTAATGAAACTTATTAATCTCAAAACAAAGGGCCATCACTCTGTAACATTGACACAATTGAATGGACATTAAACAGTGGCAGTTTTAATTACGCACAGATAAGCCACCCAAATGATGTGAATTACAATTCAAGTTACAGTTAATGTGGCAGTACAACAGTAAATAGCACATTATACTCAGTATAATGAGTCAAATACAACTTGAATGTCTATACATTTAAAATGCTAACTCTAAGTTATCAAAATCTGCTTTTTCACAATATATTGCCTCAATCTCGGATGCCCTTGTAACATATTTTGCGAGCTTATCTGCTACATACCCCGAATCTGCCAGAAGGGGCAGTCTACCATAATATTCAGCATTACGTTCGCTAAACCAGCCCACATGTCTCATAATCTCACTTGTGTCCTTTACCGATCCTGTTAAACCGAGGGTGATAGAGCAACCTGCCCGTATGCTATGTGGAGTCTCCCCTTCATATAACCCAAGGGTGACCAGATATTTCTGGAGGCGTTCATAGATTATGGAATAAGTAACTGC
>JAVTVY010032522.1:0-13872 GCA_036873755.1 Hanleya hanleyi
CCTTCGAGATTACCGATCACATCTCGAAAACCGGGACATTTCGATTGAAATAGAACCGGGAGCAAACCGGGAGATGTAGTTAGGGGTCCCGGTTTCAGCCGAGAAATTTCTCGATCCATCTCCAAGGAATCGAGAAAGTGACTCGATTAATTGGACGTGACCCCTAAAAGCATAACACATTATACATATATGCTGAAGTATAAGACAGGATTAAGACACAATTTGTTCAATAGGTCCATTTGCGTTTACCCATTTGCATATTGAGTTTTATATTAGTCATATGCGCATATAGAAGACATTCCGAATACGGGTTGCTAAGATAATACCAAATGTTCGTGCAATACTGCCATTTTTGTATTAACGAAATGAGTGATCTCATTTGTTATAATAATGCAAAAAATCTGTAAATAGGTGCTGCTGTACGGAATTGTGTAATGCTTATTGGTATTTGTACATGTATGTATCTCCGCGTACAAGAACTTCTAACAAAGTAGTTTCTAGCTTTTGGACTAGTTAACATGGGCATAAGTGCCAGTATCAATATTGATATATTTTCACATATTTCCCGTTGTATTTTGCTTTGTTGTGTAGTAATATTAAGATGTTTAACGTGTATATTAACTTATCCAATACATGCAAAAATATGTATATAGGTGCTGCTTTTAAAAATTACGTCAGGTTTTTCTCATTTAATGTATCGTCGTCTGATATGACTCATGTGTTTGTCAGTTGAACTGGACTGTACTGATCCGGGTGAAGTATTAGTTTCTAACAGCTTGAGTACTTCCGCGTGTTATCATGGTTATTAAAACTTTTACCCAGCTGAAGACTTTAAACAAAAACCCACTTAAACCACTAGCCTTACCAAAACAAATATATGGACAATGTATGGGAAACGTATGGAAAATGCATGGGTATGGGAATGTGTGGTAAAAGCAATTCATAAACTTAAAAAAATGAAAAGGGGACTGTTAAGCTAAAAATGTATGGGGAATGTATGGATGTATTGAAACTAAAAACGTCTTAGCGTATGGCAACTATGAATATATATGTTACAAATTTTGTTGTAAATTTATATCTATGGGCAGCGCATGGGAAATCTATTCACGTCACTCCTTCGAGGTACAGTCCATACAATTCCCATACATTGTTTTCCAGCATGCATGGAAGATGTATGGGATAGTTCACATAGCAGAATTCTGTGTATGCAGAATTATTTCTCCCGGAACAAATATGGTACATTACATACATGTCTGGCAGATGTATGGGTTAGTCTGTCGTTTGAAAGATCATGAATGGGTAGTGTATGGAAAATTGTCTCACCCATACATCCCATACAAGATCTATGGTAGTGTCCATAAATACGTGGCATATGTTTGGGCCGATCTCTTTATGTATGGAAATTACTTTTCCCATACATGCCCATGCAAGATATGCCCATGTAATTCCCATACATGACTTCCCTGTATGTGCGCTAGATTCCATACATGTCTGACAAATGTATGGGGCACTGTCCATTTAAAACATTTTACATGTGTGATGTATGGAAAAGTGTTTCCCCATACATACCCATACATGTGTGGCAAATGCATGGGTATACCCATATATCAAAAGATAATGTATGGGTAATGAATGGAAAATTTCTTTTCCCCTACATGCCCGTACAAGATGTATGGCAGCATTCATACATGAACGGCACATTTATGGGCCAGTCTGTATATCAAAAGATCATGTATGGGTAATGTATGAAAAGTTGCTCGCCCCATACATGCCCATACAAGATGTATGGTAGCATCCATACAATTATGGTAAATGTATGGGCCAGTCTGTATTTCAAAAGTTCATGTATGGGAAAAGTTTTCCCATACATGCCCATACAAGACGTATGGTAAGAGCCCATATACGTCTGGCACATGTATGAGACAGTCTATAAAACAAAAGATCATGCATGGGTAGTGTATGGAAAACTGATTTCCCCATACATGCCCATACAAGTTGCATGGTCGTACCCATACCTGTATGACATATGTATAGGCAAGCCACATACCCAGCATATCCCCATTGCCTCACATGAACATACATCACATACTACATGCACAAATTGCAATTGAACTTGTGCACAATATATACCTGTGTATTCGCGTATGAAAAACACCAGAAAATCTTATTTATTCAAATATTTATTCGAACACATGCATTGTTTGCTGACATTTTCGAATTGACTGGCAACTGTCACAAATTACAAGCGTCTGGTCCGTCATTCATAATTCCGACGTCGTCCATTAGGGAACTCACTGGTGATATGGTTCAAAGACACTGCTGATTTGAAATGCCCCCCAATCACAATGACACACACAAGTATTTACATTCCGACTAGTCAGGGTAAAAGAATATCTGTCTGCTTGCTGAGGCAAACTCTCTAATAAACAGACAAAGAATTTGTTCACTTCAAAAACACTAAAAGCATCACTGCTCCCCCCCTCCTTTCCCCCCAACACACACACAGTGGAAATGTCTGTTCCAAAGATGTTGAAAGAGAAGTCGGTCTTGAGTATCTTTTTATTTAGCAAAAAAATGAACTAAATGATCTGCTGAGAATGCTGGATCTGCTGAGAATAAGAAGCAACTATATCAAATCACCACAGTTGCTCGTACAGTCCCATGTTTTATCCACAAAAGTCTCACACTGAGTATGCACTGCTGGATGCATTTCCAGATTCATCACTACTGGAAACTGATGATGTCCGACAATTGAATAAGATCTTAGGTGTCTTGTATTCTTTTTCTGGGTGGCGATTGTCTGTGTGGAAGACAGAAATGGAACAGAGGCAGGAGACTTCAATGGCTTCTGTTGAGTTTTCTTCTGAGATGGTTTGGTTCCACCGCTGCTGCCTTCTACACATTTCTGGCTTGCAATGTATCATGAAAGTTTGAGAAATCAATTTTGTTCAGAAAAAAAAACAATCAAGTCAGAGTGAATGGAAATAAAAATCGCTTCCAACAGTTTTTCAGTCATATCACAATGATATGCCTACATGCGACAAAGTGGTCCCAGTGCCGCCATTTTATAGTTTTCTTTCACCAAATTCCATGCAGACCTGATAATTCACCTAGTCCCACAATCCTGGCATCGCATCACTCAGTCTTTGGTCTATCCTCTTAATGTTGGTTCCAACCCAGGTAGTAACAATTCACATTTTATGTCTTGTATAGGCTACATGCTTCGGCCTGGGATTGATCATCCCATTTGCAATAAACCAATTAAAAAGAGTTGAAATATAGCAGAGAAAGGAATCAGACCATCAACCTGACAAATTGACGTGTTGACGAGGGTAGTGCATGAGTTCAAGAAGTGTAGGATGATATAACCTCCCAGAATACATGACGGTATGGCGTTGCGCACAGCTTAGCTTAAGAGATAGAGGGTGGGGTTTGGTGCCCTGGGAGTGTGGACATGCTCCCGAGGGTAGGTTGAATAAGTGAAGCATGATTATGATGTAAGCTCCAGGAATATGTGAGGGCCTATGATCGGGCTAGGCATGGTTTAGGAAATAGTGGGTGGGCTCTGTGCCTCGAGGTTGGAAACATGCTCCTGAGGGTGTTTGATGGGTTCACGAAGAGTAGCATGTGAGCTCCTGGAATATTTTAGGGTAAAGGGTCTGGCGAGGCTTAGTTTAGGACATGGGCTTTGGTGCCCCAGTGGTGGGGACATGCTCTCGAGGGTAGTTGATTGTAGCATGATGTAAGCTCCCAGAATATATGACGATGTAGGGTCAGGCGAGGGTTAGTTCGAGAGATAAAGGGTGGGACTTGGTATCCAGGGGTGGAGACATGTTCTGGAGATTAGTGGATATGTTGAATAAGTGTAGCATGATCTACGCTCTCGGAATATATAAGGGTATAGGGTTGGGCGAGGTTGGGCGAGTTTCGGGCATAAGAGTGTTATTTAGTAATTGAAAATATAAATAACTTGGGTATATACGCGCACCCGTAGTTTTTAAACCTTGGTGCCTTGCACTCTTTAACAACTGAACACTTTGCATAAACCACAGGAGAATGAGGCAAGCATATGGTGGGGAGGTGGTAGGAAATGGGAGCAGGTGTCTCATTATAGAACAGATACATGTATGTGCATGATAACGTTACAGATGAAGAGTCATTCGGACTACAGGCTGTGGCGACATTTATATTGGCATTGGACAGTACAGAATGTGATCTCCGGATGGATACCCCACATGACACTATTAGCCAAGCATTATTGGCTTCCATATATGCTTGTGCGTATATTGACTGCAGAAACCAAAACTTAAGAGACATTATTCGGAGAACGTTCAAGAGCCTATAGCTTATTCGGAAGAACTTTCAAGGGCCTATAGTTATGACCTCTCAAGATACATGTATCGTATGACCTAGAATTTAACCTCAATAATATAAGTTCGGTCAAACTGGAAAGGTTTCTAGTCCATCGCCAGTTGCATATAGTATGCATAGATGTAATTCCTCAAATGTTAGGTATGTACTGAGCTGTGACTTTGGAGAGCCTAGCCATATCCCTTCAGATATTGCAATAACTAGAATTTGTCCTTCATAAAATAGGTCATGGTCAGTCAAATTGGGCAGATTTATAGTCAATCATCAGTTACATATGTTATATGAATTTGGAAAGCCTGATAGCAATCCCTCAAGAGATATTGCATTAACAACAGACAGTCTGTCCAGACAGACAATGTAGACAATATATATTCTTCGGCCAAAATTGACTGACGGTTTAAAATAAATTGCATTCTTCTTCGCCATGGCAATCCACATCTTTGAACTGTACTTATAAGACAATCAACAATTTTCAATCATTTTCCGATTTTTATAAAGTGACCATGACCATTTGGCCTCAAAATCAATGAATAGAGTTACTCTTTGCCGCATGGATAATATCTACCCCGAGTTTGCCACAAATCTATGACCTAGTACTGGAGACAACGCACAGCTTAAAAAACTTAACTGAGAGAGAGACGGATAACCAGAGAGACGGATGAATCGTCTTATGACTTCGTCTATCAACTGGCATATGAAAAATCCTGTCTACACCTCTTAGTGAGTGCACTTGCATTCAATGACATCACCTGAGCGGAAACTCCAACATCTGCACCCTGCCAATGATGTGTTGTCATCAGCGCCCACATAACCCACAAATAACGCAAGGATAACAACTTCTTTATTACAGTGGAGCTGAACTTTTTCAAAGCTAATAAAAAGTTGGAAGTATCTCAACAGCACTAAAGAAGTTATTATCCATGGAAGAGCATTGTGACGCACAATAATTCAGTGAGTCACACTGTACTGAAATATTACAGTCATAAGTGTAATATTTCAGTACTGTATGATTTCAGTGCAGTTCTCTTTCAGTACTTTTTCAGTACATTGGTGGAAAAGCACTGATACAACAGTATTGATGTTATTATTGCTGTATAGTTGGGCCCAACTTACTTCCCTGATGTAATTAATATAAAAAACATACCTGTCCTATTATTACCACTTTGGGATAAGTTGGTTTGCATGCATCCCTTATATGTGTTGTAATTGAAATGAAATCCTGTAAAATTTGAAGAAGGTGAAAAAGGTATTTGTTGCCAGTTTCAGAATCCCACTGACAGAGGTGGACACCTGAATCGCAAACTTGTTTTCCTGGTAAAAGTACATCCCCCAATTTCTTTGAACTTGATCTAAAAAGAGATAAAAATAAAATTTCTCAATACAAAATTATAGCTCCATCTCAAAGAGCATGTCCATGAAATCTTTCAATATAAGTCTGATGGAACAAGTTATTACTTGATCATACATGTAGATTTGACTAGCTCAAAATCTTATCTTATCTCAGTGGCATATAATTTTTACAATTTATTAAATAGTTGAGCAGTTGTCATTTAATTGAGAATCAATAGAAACTATATTGCAGGTTATTTTATCCCAGTCCATGTGTTACAACATTGCAGTCAATTGTCATGCTAAACTTAGAGGGGAACTTTTTGTTTCTGGTCCATACTAGTTGTTTTTTGAAAGAAATGATGAAAACAAGTGATATCAATTTTGTAGATGTCATGTTTGTCTGTAATGTGGCATTAGGCGTTCAAAAGTATTTATCAAGGTTCTACGTATTAGTAATACTATGATTTAACAAATGGGAAGGTCACATCATTGCACCACTTAAGGGTTGATACAAAATATTTTCTTTCTTTGGCCTTTGCTAAATACTATGATCACAATTTTTTTATATCTCATCCTGAATTGTTCTGCCTCTTCCAGTTTCACACAGCCTGATCTTGGATTCTGGTTGAAATTTACTCCAGTACTCCAATTATACTAAATACAGTGTATCAGCATGATTAGAGCATGATTAGGATTCACTAATTTAGTTGATTACTATGTAATTATTATCTGTCATATTGCATTGGAATGTAACGACTGTCAACTTCACATTGGTAGTAAAATAGGTCATCCAAGTTGATAACACGGCAAATAATAGGACCTTAAGCATGGCTCAAACCAGAATACAATGCAATTTTCATAAACATAGCAAATTATTAATACCATCAATGACTCTTTGTACGCCGAGTACGCTAGCCTACTTCATGTACATAATGTACCTCCGTTTGCTGCCTTGGCCAAAATGACCAGTGTAACTCAAATGGCGAATCTCGATGATTAGATTGAGTCAAAGAGCATACTAGATGTAGTTGTGGTTTGGTTGGGGTTAAATTGGGCACTCCATTGTGATATGAACACTGGTCATACAGAGTTTGTCATGCAACCCATTCTCCATACAACCCTTCGAACCAAACCATGGCCACTCACTGGTAATATATATCTTAAGTTCTGTATATCATTGCCTCTGTATCCATGTCACCCAAAGTCAAACATCATGCTGCCAAGTCTCCCAGTCTTTTCCCTATTTCCGATAATCACCTATCCAACATGTTCAATGTACCCTGGTATCTCCAAACGTATCTATCCACCCAAGATTCCTATCATAGCCCTTCTCTACTGTGTCTTTATATATCAATCAGTAAAATCAGTATTTCCGCTATGTTTCCTTATCACATATATACACCATTGTTTCCCCTCTTTTAGATACAATGTACATATAAAGCCTGAAAATAAGGCACAGGACATTAAGCTATATGTTTCACCCTCATCACAGGATATGGTACATATCATGACCTTTGAACACATATCTGTACATGAAGAGGGGCTATCTCATTCTGATTTGCAGGGGGTTTATTACATGTAGAAATATCAGCTGGTTATTTCAGACTTGATTATACGATCTGTTGAAATGGTATATAAATGCCCGAAAATTCACCCAGTATTTTCCCATTTTGCTTATCACATATCACATCCTGGTTTGCCCACAGTTCACTCAATATTATTATATGGTACTGTACAATGTCTGTATCATTGTCACAGGCATTGATATCTTCTCTGTTATTTGGTAAATTTTCCTCTTTTCGGAAATCAGAATGTATGACACCAAGCTGTTAGATGAATAACTTCCAAAAGTCAAACTACGGTACAAAAACCAGCCTTCTCTGGCCATATCAGCCAAATCATGCAAGTTAGTCAAAGTTCTTCACATATCAGGATAAATACTAGACTAACATTTCCCTTGACCTACTCAAAAGATAAATTCTTCAAACCAGAAAGGCATATTTTGTCATAGATAACCAATAGGAACTGAACAACAGTGTGCAGTCAGGCTTGTCTATGAACTCCATATATGACATGCAGTGGTTGGTTGTATCACTTTTCAAACTGGAAAAGTTAATCAAATTTGCATTTTGAAGACGTCACATCACATTCGACTTGGCGTGTGAAAATGGTGTTCGCCGATATTAGCACAAAGTCATGTACGTTGTATACATGTAAGCTTAGGAAGTGGTGCGATACCTATTCTACCCTGATGTGTGCTGATGGCGATGCTAACACTGGAGCATGAAATAAATGACAAACAATGCGACTTCAAGTTTGCCATCCTGATCAATGATCAGAAGAAGGAAGTTGGTTCAAGAAAAAAGCCCTACCTCATAAAAGGTAAGGCAATATCATTCATACCGTTGGATTTTCTTTTATTCTATGCCAAATCAGGCCATGTTGATTTCCTTCATGCACATGTAGTTCTGAATCCCGACATTCTTGAAGGCAAGAGTTACTTCCCTTGGTAAATATTGAAAGTGGGATGAATTTTCCAATATAATATTCTGTAAAACCTATGCGGGATAACGTGCTGGGATAATTCATCTCACACACGTATGTGGCATGAGCCTGTGCGAAGCATGTGGCCAGTCCCTACGGAATATTTTATGAGAAAAGCTGTGGTTGGCCATCCCTGCCACAAGTTGTCATTGTATACCATGGTACAGAATAATTATAGGATGCCTGTAAATATTTTGTACCAAGTTATAAAATGCCAAACTTGCCGTAATTCGTATTTACAGGATGCTTATAATTATTTTGTACCATGGTATAAAATCGCCAAGCCTGTGATAATTCGTATTTGTAGGATGCCTATAATTAGTTTGTACCATGGTATAAAATCGCCAAACCTGCCTTAATTCGTATTTATAGGATGCCTATAATTATTTTGTACCATGGTATAAAATCGCCAAGCCTACCAGAATTCGTATTTATAGGATGCCTATAATTATTTTATACCTTTTTTATACCATGGTATAAAATCGCCAAGCCTGCCACAATTCGTATTTATAGGATGCCTGTAAATAATATATACCATGGTACAAATTAATTTAGCCGTAAGTCATAATAACTCGATGTCTTGACCAATTAGTAAACTTTTAACAAGTGTAGACATATGGTCACATGAGCAAATAGGAAGTTGACTGGTTTTCGATATCCTCACTCAGGGTGCTTTGCGCTATACGCACCGTTGGATTTTCTTGAGAGGGAGGCATCCTCATTTTTTTTAAATACGAAGGAGCCTTAGGTATAATGAAACTATATAGGGGGAGCATTTTCTGCCCCTCTCCATTCTGTGGTACACCCCAAATCGCCCAGGCCAGATAGCGTTAATAGGATACACTAATCTTTCTACCATGAGCTGAGTTAACAAGTCCTTTAGCACACACTGCATATATCTGTTACCATATCTAACCCTCTAATTCTATCTCATAACACAACTTTTTGTTCTGTGAGCTGAGGTGGCATGGCTGGAAAGTGTCCATACAGTCATATGTATACACATCTCTTTCCTGGTTAAACTAGTAAATAAGTTGTAATTGGTGTTTAAGTCGCGATGTCTGTTCTGTACTCAAAACAGCTGCATGCAATTGGACGTTGGATTTGGCGACCCGAGCCTCCAGGATCCACCATCTTCCGTGTATATTTAAATCGAAAGAGGAGGAGGAACCTAAACCTCGGCACCAACTTTGTAAAATCGCATATCATTGATGGACAGGATCAGGAAGCCGTATTTTACGACTTACGGCTAAATTAATTTGTACAGGCATCCTATAAATACGAAGTATGGCAGGCTTGGCGGTTTTATACCATGGTACAAAATAATTATAGGCATCCTATAAATATGAATTCTGGCAGGCTTGGCGATTTTATACCATGGTACAAAATAATTATAGGCATCCTATAAATACGAATTATGGCATGCTCGGCGATTTTATATCATGGTACAAAATAATTATAGGCATCCTATAAATATGAATTATGGCAGGCTTGGCGACTTTATACCATGGTACAAAATAATTGTAGGCGTCCTGGAAATACAAATTATGGCATGCTTGGCATTTTATACCACGGTACAAAATATTTACAGGCATCCTATATATATTTTATACCATGGTATAAAATGACGAATTGTGGCACGGATGGCCAACCATAGAAAAGCAAATATGTATGGCCAAATAAAATTGAGAACATTTTTAACTGGAATGGGGTACTCCTGTCCATCTCTCTGACCAGGGTGACTCCAACCACAATTTCTGTCCAGATTTATTCATCACGTGTTGAACTAGCGTTCTGGGGAAGGTTGTACTTAAGACTGTATGCTTACGATACAAGGATATGATGGACTGGATATGATAATCTCAGTGAATTCAATCAGTAAACTGTCCAAATTACTGTTCTTTAATTAGCCAAGATGAGAAAAATCAGTTGTTTTTGTTTTAGCTCCGGATACAGAAAGACACATTATAATTACCAGTGGTTTCTCCATCACTGTCATAATTCAGCTGTACCCCCAATCAATTGCTTGTTGTTCATTACTGTCACAACGTCCAACTGCAGGATCTGATGCCAGTGATGGACAGCTCCAGTTTAGGTTTAACAAATTTTAATACAGCCGCAGGACCTGGAACATCGGTAGGGTACATGTGTCTACCTGTCGGTATAGGGAATGTTAGGCTTCTGAATGGTGTTTCAGGAGTGAGAAATGAATCAACATTTCAAACTTACCTTGATAATTGCTAGCCACAGACGACCACTATAGGTTAATTAAAAAGTTGAATTTGGCCTTGGAATGGACTAGGAATACGGTGCATCAACCAAAATCACAGTCAACATTGTTAATCAACCACAACATCGGAATTGTGCACAGAGGCTTGTTGATGGTCAGTTATTAATTGTGATATTAATATTCATATATATATACTCCCTTCCTACTCCATTAATACAAGGGGACGCTCTGGAAACAACGGTTTTCCCGCCAAACCCCCCTGACCAAAACGGCAACTCACAGATTCAATAAAACTTTATCGGTCCTTATTTCTTACCTCAACGTGCTCTCCAAACTTCAATTCATTAGTTCAAACTTAATAACTCTTCGATCTATTCCTTTTAATTGCGTAAATTCATCAATCAAAACAGCCCTTTCAACGCTCATGTCAAAGAACTGGGAACGCTAGGCGAGTGCACGTGACTAGCAAGTGACCCGCCGGTAGGGGCTGAATTTGTTCGCGCGATTTCAATGGCCGAAATTACTACATTGAACTTCGCAGGAAATAGAAGTTTTTCTAAGAAGATGTCAAGGGACGAACTACTTGGATGGTGCACACTTTTTTGAACCGGTATACCAGTACTGTTTGCGTAAGATATGCAATGTATGGTAAAAGAAGCAGAATTTCCATAAAATACTAATGTGTACGGCCTGGTACGAAGGAAAATATGGGTCCTCATAGCTTTTACTTTTTCATATGGTTAATTATTATGATGCTCTGAATTCCAGAAGCAAAGACCGATCTCCCTCTGGTGTAGAGCATCCTCGCGAACCAGTGTGTCAATCGATCTGTAAGGATCGATACTCTGACTTGGTTAGTATACTCAGAGCAGCTCTGGATATAAATAGTTCAGTTGGATTTCCTCTAAATCAAACCAATCAGTGAACGTGCTAAGCTAGCTGATTACGCCAATCTGCTGCGAGGTACTAGATGTGACAGGTTTGAATTTTATTGCTGACCAAACTACTTTGATGTCAGGCTGAAATCGACATCAGCAGTCAAGGCAAAAACGGCAGGCTTGGGATACCGACATGCTAATTTAAAACAAGTGCAGGGGATTAATGTACGTTATAGTATAATAGACGTAACGACTCAAAAACTCATTGCTAGGATTTAGGATTTACCTGGACTTTTCCGTTGCTCGAGGTCCCGTATGGCGACGCCATGCTTTGCCTCGAGACCGCCTGGCGTTCAACGGTTGGGAAAACAAAGACGGTCCCCGATGGCGAGCTTGCCAATGTCATACAGGACCTCGCCACTCAGAACGGAGTAAGATTTGAACCCGGTAGAACACTGCAGAACGAAAATAATAAAATCAGTCTTCTGGGTGGGTGGTGATGATAAACGAATGATTATCTTATTGGACGAGAGATAGTGGAGGGGAAGGGTGGAAAACGTGCCGGGTCAATTGTTCATTGGGGTTGGAGGGGCGGGGCGAGGAGGGTGTGTTGACTGGTAGTTCAAAGTTTTACAATCATGAGATAGATCTCAACAACTGATTAAATAATCACCCTGGTCCTTTCAGCTACAAGATTACAGCTACTACTGACTTTTATAGCTCGAAATAACAAAATATTCCGTGCATTTCACAGACAGTTGAGTTGGAGTAAAATACATTCAACAGTTCAACGATCCGACGATGACGTGGCGGTTTTTGTTGTTTCAAATAAATCACGAAGAAAGAAACCATCAGGAAATCAGAAATTGAGAATACGTACTTGTGCTGTTCGCCTTCGATTCTTCTGAGTCTTTCTGATGCCTCCTTGGTCTGAATAATCATATCCGCCAAATTGTACCAACGCCATGACTGTTGTTGAAATTATGTTGTTGCTGTTATTTTGGAAATCTACCGCGTGACTGTTCACAGTAAAACATTTCAGAATCAGTCCATACTGCGTGCTTCGGCCAAAATAGTTCTTATATTTCATTTGAGGAGATACTTTATTGAAAGTATTATGGATACGTTGCATCTGTTGCCTATAGTCTATAGATGATTGTTTATTATAATAGAATGTGGCTTATTGCGATAGTACAGCGTGATAGCACACTTCTTCGCTGAACTTGTTTTCAGACTGGTTCCCTTAATTTCTGTCCGGGAATTGTAGACCGGGAACCAGACTTTTCGTTCAGCAATGGCTTACTTCAATTCGAAGCGATCACCACGGGGCACAAGAAACCCATACATATTTCATACATTCAGTCTGCTTTGTTTTGAGAGGAAATCTCGCCTTGCATTTACCATCAAATGACTTCGTGAATGCAAATAATTTCCCATATCAATAATTTCTCATTTTAATATCTTCAAGAAGTCCCATACATATTCCATATATTTCTTAACCGGTTTTACCTAAAGAAAACTTCCCATACATTTTACATTCATTGACTCTGTTGATGTAAAATAAATCCTGTATTGTGCAGTCAAATAACTCATTTATTACCATGTCTTCAAAAAGACCCAGCTAGCTTCCATACATTAATCTTTAACATTTTCATCCTTTTAGCTTTCCCATACATATGCCTTACATGGAGCTTGACTACTGTTTCATCACGTTCAAGAAACCCATACGTTTATCATACAATGACATATACATATTTTATTTTTGCACTTTTCTCCATACATTTTCCATACAAGAAAACTTGATATTTTTAGTACACGCCATACATTTCCATACACTGTACTTTAAATTGTGAGAGTTCCATACATTTTCCATACATTTCTCACAAATTTGCCATACAGTCCTGAAAATCCTATGTTTTTCCCATACATTTGACATTACCATTTCACCATTGCCCATGCAGGATCCTTACAGTTCCCATACACCAGCCATACATATCCCAACCTCCTGCTACTATTCCATCCAATAGTGAAACAAATTTTACTCTACAGCTCTTCGTATAGCGGTTAATGGAATTTCGCATTTCATTAAATAAATGCTAAGAAAGCAGACACCCAGAAAAGAGGCGACGCGAGACCAGGTCGCATCTGTGAAAATTAGCTACATTATTTCTCATACTCATAGGGCATTGTTGTTTGTCATTTTTTCTGATGAAGATCGATATTACAAAGAACCTGACTATATTTTAAAGAAGTAAAATCGGCGTTACTTCGCAGGTGAAAATTTTGTGACGGAGCACACTCTGAGGCCTACCACCGAGGTCACTTGATTTCGCGTTCAATGTTGAAGTCATGGAGATGTGTCTGGTACAAGGCACGTGATGGCCTAGATATCCAATCCCCAAGACCAATCAAATGTGACCATTCCGGACACTCACTAATATGCGCAGATAACAAATGATCTCGCATGTTATCTATCAGAAGTTTCTACGAATGATAGTACCATGCGTTTGAATGATG
>JAVTVY010032523.1:0-148975 GCA_036873755.1 Hanleya hanleyi
AATCAAAAATTAAAATTAAATTAAGCACTGGCCTTAAATATTGGCAAGGCAACTTACCCAACACATCCGTATCGTACTATGTTATCCGTTCTAACTCAATGCATACAAGATGAAAAGAATCAAGAGGAACGCCAACATCCCAATTGTCTCTCTGTCTACAACAACAATTAGTATGTTACCTTTCTCTTGCTTCTTTTGATCGGAAAATCAAAGATTTAATATTGGCAAAACAAGCAACTTACCAAAACATCCGGATCTTATATAATATTATCCGTCCTCACTCAACGTATACAACAATAAACAAGAGGAACGCCAACAGCCTAAATGTCTCCCTGGCTACAACGACAATTAGTCTGTTTCCTTTCTCTTGCTTCTTCGGATATGGAAAACAAACATTAAAATTAAACTAAGCACTGGCCTTGAATATTGGCAAGACGAACAAAACTTACCTCAAAACAACCGGATCCTAACATGTTATCCGTCCTAAGTCAATGCATACAAAATAGAAAGGATCAAGAGGAACGCGAACAGCCCAACTGTCTCTCTGGCTACAACAATTAGTAGGTCTCCTTCCTCTTGCTTCTTCGGGTATGAAAATCCAACATTAAAATTAAATTAAGCACTGGCCTTAAATATTGGCAAGGCAACTTACCCAACACATCCTTATCGTACTGTTATGCGTTGTTATCCGTTCTGACTCAAAGCATACAAAATAAAAAGAATCAAGAGGAACGCAACAGCCCAATTGTCTCTCTGGCTACAACAACAATTAGTATGTTTCCTTCCTCTTGCTTCTTCGGATATGAAAATCAAACATTAAAATTTAGTTTAAGCACTGGCCTTAAAGTTTGGCATGACAATCAACTTACCCAAAACATCCGGATCGTAACATGTTGACCGTTCTAACTCAATGCATACAAAATAAAAAGAATCAAGAGGAACGCAAACATCCCAATTGTCTCTCTGTCTACAACACCAATTAGTATGTTACCTTTCTCTTGCTTTTTTTGATATGAAAATCAAAGATTTAATATTGGCAAAACAAGCAACTTACCCAAAACATACGGATCGTAACATGTTATCCGTCCTCACTCAACGTGTACAAAAATAAACAAGAGGAACGCCAACAGCCTAATTGTCTCCCTGGCTACAACGACACTTACTCTGTTTCCTTTCTCTTGCTTCTTCGGATATGGAAAACAAGCATTAAAATTAAACTAAGCACTGGCCTTGAATATTGGCAAGACGAACAAAACTTACCCCAAAACATCCGGATCCTAAAATGTTATCCGTTCTGACTCAATGCATACAAAATAAAAAGAATCAAGAGGAACGCAAACAGCCCAATTGTCTCTCTGGCTACAACAACAATTAGTATGTTACCTTTCTCTTGATTGTTTGGATACGATAATCAAAAATTAAAATTAAATTAAGCGCTGGCCTTAAATATTGGCAAGGCAACTTACCCAACACACCCGTATCGTATTATGTTATCCGTTCTAACTCAATGCATACAAGATGAAAAGAATCAAGAGGAACGCCAACATCCCAATTGTCTCTCTGTCTACAACAACAATTAGTATGTTACCTTTCTCTTGCTTCTTTTGATCGGAAAAGCAAAGATTTAATATTGGCAAAACAAGCAACTTACCAAAACATACGGATCTTATATAATATTATCCGTCCTCACTCAACGTATACAACAATAAACAATTGGAACGCCAACAGCCTAAATGTCTCCCTGGCTACAACGACAATTAGTCTGTTTCCTTTCTCTTGCTTCTTTTGATATGGAAATCAAACATTAAAATTAAATTAAGCACTGGCCTTGAATATTGCCAAGACGAACAAAACTTACCCCAAAACATCCGGATCCTAAAATGTTATCCGTTCTGACTCAATGCATACAAAATAAAAAGAATCAAGAGGAACGCGAACAGCCCAATTGTCTCTCTGGCTACAACAACAATTAGTAGGTCTCTTTCCTCTTGCTTCTTCGGGTATGAAAATCCAACATTAAAATTAAATTAAGCACTGGCCTTAAATATTGGCAAGGCAACTTTCCCAACACATCCGTATCGTACTATGTTATCCGCTCTAACTCCATGCATACAAGATAAAAATAATCAAGAGGAACGCCAACATCCCAATTGTCTCTCTGTCTACAACACCAATTAGTATGTTACCTTTCTCTTGCTTCTTTTGATATGAAAATCAAAGATTTAATATTGGCAAAACAAGCAACTTACCCAAAACATCCGGATCGTAACATGTTATCCGTCCTCACTCAACGTATACAAAAATAAACAAGAGGAACGCCAACAGCCTAAATGCCTCCCTGGCTACAACGACACTTAGTCTGTTTCCTTTCTCTTGCTTCTTCGGATATGGAAAACAAACATTAAAATTAAACTAAGCACTGGCCTTGAATATTGGCAAGACGAACAAAACTTACCCCAAAACATCCGGATCCTAACATGTTATCCGTCCTAAGTCAATGCATACAAAATAGAAAGGATCAAGAGGAACGCGAACAGCCCAATTGTCTCTCTGGCTACAACAATTAGTAGGTCTCCTTCCTCTTGCTTCTTCGGGTATGAAAATCCAACATTAAAATTAAATTAAGCACTGGCCTTAAATATTGGCAAGGCAACTTACCCAACACATCCTTATCGTACTGTTATCCGTTCTAACTCCACGCATACAAGATAAAAAGAATCAAGAGGAACGTCAACATCCCAATTGTCTCTCTGTCTAAAACAACAATTAGTATGTTACCTTTCTCTTGCTTCTTTTGATAGGAAAATCAAAGATTTAATATTGGCAAAACAAGCAACTTACCAAAATATCCGGATCTTATATAATATTATCCGTCCTCACTCAACGTATACAAAAATAAACAAGAGGAACGCCAACAGCCTAAATGTCTCCCTGGCCACAACGACACTTAGTCTGTTTCCTTTCTCTTGCTTCTTCGGATATGGAAAACAAACATTAAAATTAAACTAAGCACTGGCCTTGAATATTGGCAAGACGAGCAAAACTTACCCCAAAACATCCGGATCCTAACATGTTATCCGTTCTGACTCAAAGCATACAAAATAAAAAGAATCAAGAGGAACGCAAAAGCCCAATTGTCTCTCTGGCTACAACAACAATTAGTATGTTTCCTTCCTCTTGCTTCTTCGGATATGAAAATCAAACATTAAAATTTAGTTTAAGCACTGGCCTTAAAGTTTGGCATGACAATCAACTTACCCAAAACATCCGGATCGTAACATGTTGACCGTTCTAACTCAATGCATACCAAATAAAAAGAATCAAGTGGAACGCCAACATCCCAATTGTCTCTCTGTCTACAACACCAATTAGTATGTTACCTTTCTCTTGCTTTTTTTGATATGAAAATCAAAGATTTAATATTGGCAAAACAAGCAACTTACCCAAAACATACGGATCGTAACATGTTATCCGTCCTCACTCAACGTGTACAAAAATAAACAAGAGGAACGCCAACAGCCTAATTGTCTCCCTGGCTACAACGACACTTAGTCTGTTTCCTTTCTCTTGCTTCTTCGGATATGGAAAACAAGCATTAAAATTAAACTAAGCACTGGCCTTGAATATTGGCAAGACGAACAAAACTTACCCCAAAACATCCGGATCCTAAAATGTTATCCGTTCTGACTCAATGCATACAAAATAAAAAGAATCAAGAGGAACGCAAACAGCCCAATTGTCTCTCTGTCTACAACAACAATTAGTATGTTACCTTTCTCTTGATTGTTTGGATACAATAATCAAAAATTAAAATTAAATTAAGCACTGGCCTTAAATATTGGCAAGGCAACTTACCCAACACATCCGTATCGTACTGTTATCCGTTCTAACTCAATGCATACAAGATAAAAGAATCAAGAGGAACGCCAACATCCCAATTGTCTCTCTGTCTAAACAACAATTAGTATGTTACCTTTCTCTTGCTTCTTTTGATCGGAAAATCAAAGATTTAATATTGGCAAAACAAGCAACTTACCAAAACATCCGGATCTTATATAATATTATCCGTCCTCACTCAACGTATACAACAATAAACAAGAGGAACGCCAACAGCCTAAATGTCTCCCTGGCTACAACGACAATTAGTCTGTTTCCTTTCTCTTGCTTCTTCGGATATGGAAAACAAACATTAAAATTAAATTAAGCACTGGCCTTAAATATTGGCAAGACGAACAAAACTTACCCCAAAACATCCGGATCCTAACATGTTATCTGTCCTGACTCAATGCATACAAAATAAAAAGAATCAAGAGGAACGCGAACAGCCCAATTGTCTCTCTGGCTACAACAACAATTAGTAGGTCTCCTTCCTCTTGCTTCTTCGGGTATGAAAATCAAACATTCCAATTGTTAAGAGGAACGCCAACAGCCTAATTGTCTCCCTGGCTACAACGACACTTACTCTGTTTCCTTTCTCTTGCTTCTTCGGATATGGAAAACAAGCATTAAAATTAAACTAAGCACTGGCCTTGAATATTGGCAAGACGAACAAAACTTACCCCAAAACATCCGGATCCTAAAATGTTATCCGTTCTGACTCAATGCATACAAAATAAAAAGAATCAAGAGGAACGCAAACAGCCCAATTGTCTCTCTGTCTACAACAACAATTAGTGTGTTACCTTTCTCTTAATTGTTTGGATACAATAATCAAAAATTAAAATTAAATTAAGCACTGGCCTTAAATATTGGCAAGGCAACTTACCCAACACATCCGTATCGTACTATGTTATCCGTTCTAACTCAATGCATACAAGATGAAAAGAATCAAGAGGAACGCCAACATCCCAATTGTCTCTCTGTCTACAACAACAATTAGTATGTTACCTTTCTCTTGCTTCTTTTGATCGGAAAATCAAAGATTTAATATTGGCAAAACAAGCAACTTACCAAAACATCCGGATCTTATATAATATTATCCGTCCTCACTCAACGTATACAACAATAAACAAGGAACGTCAACAGCCTAAATGTCTCCCTGGCTACAACGACAATTAGTCTGTTTCCTTTCTCTTGCTTCTTCGGATATGGAAAACAAACATTAAAATTAAACTAAGCACTGGCCTTGAATATTGGCAAGACGAACAAAACTTACCCCAAAACATCCGGATCCTAAAATGTTATCCGTTCTGACTCAATGCATACAAAATAAAAAGAATCAAGAGGAACGCGAACAGCCCAATTGTCTCTCTGGCTACAACAATTAGTAGGTCTCCTTCCTCTTGCTTCTTCGGGTATGAAAATCCAACATTAAAATTAAATTAAGCACTGGCCTTAAATATTGGCAAGGCAACTTTCCCAACACATCCTATCGTACTATGTTATCCGTCTAACTCCATGCATACAAGATAAAAATAATCAAGAGGAACGCCAACATCCCAATTGTCTCTCTGTCTAAACACCAATTAGTATGTTACCTTTTCTTGCTTCTTTTGATAGAAAATCAAAGATTTAATATTGGCAAAACAAGCAACTTACCAAAACATCCGGATCTAACTGTTATCCGTCCTCACTCAACGTATACAAAAATAAACAAGAGGAACGCCAACAGCCTAAATGCCTCCCTGGCTACAACGACACTTAGTCTGTTTCCTTTCTCTTGCTTCTTCGGATATGGAAAACAAACATTAAAATTAAACTAAGCACTGGCCTTGAATATTGGCAAGACGAGCAAAACTTACCCGAAAACATCCGGATCCTAACATGTTATCCGTTCTGATTCAAAGCATACAAAATAAAAAGAATCAAGAGGAACGCAACAGCCCAATTGTCTCTCTGGCTACAACAACAATTAGTATGTTTCCTTCCTCTTGCTTCTTCGGATATGAAAATCAAACATTAAAATTTAGTTTAAGCACTGGCCTTAAAGTTTGGCATGACAATCAACTTACCCAAAACATCCGGATCGTAACATGTTGACCGTTCTAACTCAATGCATACAAAATAAAAAGAATCAAGAGGAACGCAAACATCCCAATTGTCTCTCTGTCTACAACACCAATTAGTATGTTACCTTTCTCTTGCTTTTTTTGATATGAAAATCAAAGATTTAATATTGGCAAAACAAGCAACTTACCCAAAACATACGGATCGTAACATGTTATCCGTCCTCACTCAACGTGTACAAAAATAAACAAGAGGAACGCCAACAGCCTAATTGTCTCCCTGGCTACAACGACACTTACTCTGTTTCCTTTCTCTTGCTTCTTCGGATATGGAAAACAAGCATTAAAATTAAACTAAGCACTGGCCTTGAATATTGGCAAGACGAACAAAACTTACCCCAAAACATCCGGATCCTAAAATGTTATCCGTTCTGACTCAATGCATACAAAATAAAAAGAATCAAGAGGAACGCAAACAGCCCAATTGTCTCTCTGGCTACAACAACAATTAGTATGTTACCTTTCTCTTGATTGTTTGGATACGATAATCAAAAATTAAAATTAAATTAAGCACTGGCCTTAAATATTGGCAAGGCAACTTACCCAACACACCCGTATCGTATTATGTTATCCGTTCTAACTCAATGCATATAAGATGAAAAGAATCAAGAGGAACGCCAACATCCCAATTGTCTCTCTGTCTACAACAACAATTAGTATGTTACCTTTCTCTTGCTTCTTTTGATCGGAAAAGCAAAGATTTAATATTGGCAAAACAAGCAACTTACCAAAACATCCGGATCTTATATAATATTATCCGTCCTCACTCAACGTATACAACAATAAACAATTGGAACGCCAACAGCCTAAATGTCTCCCTGGCTACAACGACAATTAGTCTGTTTCCTTTCTCTTGCTTCTTTTGATATGGAAATCAAACATTAAAATTAAATTAAGCACTGGCCTTGAATATTGCCAAGACGAACAAAACTTACCCCAAAACATCCGGATCCTAAAATGTTATCCGTTCTGACTCAATGCATACAAAATAAAAAGAATCAAGAGGAACGCGAACAGCCCAATTGTCTCTCTGGCTACAACAACAATTAGTAGGTCTCTTTCCTCTTGCTTCTTCGGGTATGAAAATCCAACATTAAAATTAAATTAAGCACTGGCCTTAAATATTGGCAAGGCAACTTTCCCAACACATCCGTATCGTACTATGTTATCCGCTCTAACTCCATGCATACAAGATAAAAATAATCAAGAGGAACGCCAACATCCCAATTGTCTCTCTGTCTACAACACCAATTAGTATGTTACCTTTCTCTTGCTTCTTTTGATATGAAAATCAAAGATTTAATATTGGCAAAACAAGCAACTTACCCAAAACATCCGGATCGTAACATGTTATCCGTCCTCACTCAACGTATACAAAAATAAACAAGAGGAACGCCAACAGCCTAAATGCCTCCCTGGCTACAACGACACTTAGTCTGTTTCCTTTCTCTTGCTTCTTCGGATATGGAAAACAAACATTAAAATTAAACTAAGCACTGGCCTTGAATATTGGCAAGACGAACAAAACTTACCCCAAAACATCCGGATCCTAACATGTTATCCGTCCTAAGTCAATGCATACAAAATAGAAAGGATCAAGAGGAACGCGAACAGCCCAATTGTCTCTCTGGCTACAACAATTAGTAGGTCTCCTTCCTCTTGCTTCTTCGGGTATGAAAATCCAACATTAAAATTAAATTAAGCACTGGCCTTAAATATTGGCAAGGCAACTTACCCAACACATCCTTATCGTACTGTTATCCGTTCTAACTCCATGCATACAAGATAAAAAGAATCAAGAGGAACGTCAACATCCCAATTGTCTCTCTGTCTAAAACAACAATTAGTATGTTACCTTTTTCTTGCTTCTTTTGATAGGAAAATCAAAGATTTAATATTGGCAAAACAAGCAACTTACCAAAATATCCGGATCTTATATAATATTATCCGTCCTCACTCAACGTATACAAAAATAAACAAGAGGAACGCCAACAGCCTAAATGTCTCCCTGGCTACAACGACACTTAGTCTGTTTCCTTTCTCTTGCTTCTTCGGATATGGAAAACAAACATTAAAATTAAACTAAGCACTGGCCTTGAATATTGGCAAGACGAGCAAAACTTACCCCAAAACATCCGGATCCTAACATGTTATCCGTTCTGACTCAAAGCATACAAAATAAAAAGAATCAAGAGGAACGCAACAGCCCAATTGTCTCTCTGGCTACAACAACAATTAGTATGTTTCCTTCCTCTTGCTTCTTCGGATATGAAAATCAAACATTAAAATTTAGTTTAAGCACTGGCCTTAAAGTTTGGCATGACAATCAACTTACCCAAAACATCCGGATCGTAACATGTTGACCGTTCTAACTCAATGCATACAAAATAAAAAGAATCAAGAGGAACGCAAACATCCCAATTGTCTCTCTGTCTACAACACCAATTAGTATGTTACCTTTCTCTTGCTTTTTTTGATATGAAAATCAAAGATTTAATATTGGCAAAACAAGCAACTTACCCAAAACATACGGATCGTAACATGTTATCCGTCCTCACTCAACGTGTACAAAAATAAACAAGAGGAACGCCAACAGCCTAATTGTCTCCCTGGCTACAACGACACTTACTCTGTTTCCTTTCTCTTGCTTCTTCGGATATGGAAAACAAGCATTAAAATTAAACTAAGCACTGGCCTTGAATATTGGCAAGACGAACAAAACTTACCCCAAAACATCCGGATCCTAAAATGTTATCCGTTCTGACTCAATGCATACAAAATAAAAAGAATCAAGAGGAACGCAAACAGCCCAATTGTCTCTCTGTCTACAACAACAATTAGTATGTTACCTTTCTCTTGATTGTTTGGATACAATAATCAAAAATTAAAATTAAATTAAGCACTGGCCTTAAATATTGGCAAGGCAACTTACCCAACACATCCGTATCGTACTATGTTATCCGTTCTAACTCAATGCATACAAGATGAAAAGAATCAAGAGGAACGCCAACATCCCAATTGTCTCTCTGTCTACAACAACAATTAGTATGTTACCTTTCTCTTGCTTCTTTTGATCGGAAAATCAAAGATTTAATATTGGCAAAACAAGCAACTTACCAAAACATCCGGATCTTATATAATATTATCCGTCCTCACTCAACGTATACAACAATAAACAAGAGGAACGCCAACAGCCTAAATGTCTCCCTGGCTACAACGACAATTAGTCTGTTTCCTTTCTCTTGCTTCTTCGGATATGGAAAACAAACATTAAAATTAAACTAAGCACTGGCCTTGAATATTGGCAAGACGAACAAAACTTACCTCAAAACAACCGGATCCTAACATGTTATCCGTCCTAAGTCAATGCATACAAAATAGAAAGGATCAAGAGGAACGCGAACAGCCCAACTGTCTCTCTGGCTACAACAATTAGTAGGTCTCCTTCCTCTTGCTTCTTCGGGTATGAAAATCCAACATTAAAATTAAATTAAGCACTGGCCTTAAATATTGGCAAGGCAACTTACCCAACACATCCTTATCGTACTGTTATCCGTTCTAACTCCATGCATACAAGATAAAAAGAATCAAGAGGAACGTCAACATCCCAATTGTCTCTCTGTCTAACACAACAATTAGTATGTTACCTTTCTCTTGCTTCTTTTGATAGGAAAATCAAAGATTTAATATTGGCAAAACAAGCAACTTACCAAAATATCCGGATCTTATATAATATTATCCGTCCTCAGTCAACGTATACAAAAATAAACACGAGGAACGCCAACAGCCTAAATGTCTCCCTGGCTACAACGACACTTAGTCTGTTTCCTTTCTCTTGCTTCTTCGGATATGGAAAACAAACATTAAAATTAAACTAAGCACTGGCCTTGAATATTGGCAAGACGAGCAAAACTTACCCCAAAACATCCGGATCCTAACATGTTATCCGTTCTGACTCAAAGCATACAAAATAAAAAGAATCAAGAGGAACGCAACAGCCCAATTGTCTCTCTGGCTACAACAACAATTAGTATGTTTCCTTCCTCTTGCTTCTTCGGATATGAAAATCAAACATTAAAATTTAGTTTAAGCACTGGCCTTAAAGTTTGGCATGACAATCAACTTACCCAAAACATCCGGATCGTAACATGTTGACCGTTCTAACTCAATGCATACAAAATAAAAAGAATCAAGAGGAACGCAAACATCCCAATTGTCTCTCTGTCTACAACACCAATTAGTATGTTACCTTTCTCTTGCTTTTTTTGATATGAAAATCAAAGATTTAATATTGGCAAAACAAGCAACTTACCTAAAACATACGGATCGTAACATGTTATCCGTCCTCACTCAACGTGTACAAAAATAAACAAGAGGAACGCCAACAGCCTAATTGTCTCCCTGGCTACAACGACACTTACTCTGTTTCCTTTCTCTTGCTTCTTCGGATATGGAAAACAAGCATTAAAATTAAACTAAGCACTGGCCTTGAATATTGGCAAGACGAACAAAACTTACCCCAAAACATCCGGATCCTAAAATGTTATCCGTTCTGACTCAATGCATACAAAATAAAAAGAATCAAGAGGAACGCAAACAGCCCAATTGTCTCTCTGGCTACAACAACAATTAGTATGTTACCTTTCTCTTGATTGTTTGGATACGATAATCAAAAATTAAAATTAAATTAAGCACTGGCCTTAAATATTGGCAAGGCAACTTACCCAACACACCCGTATCGTATTATGTTATCCGTTCTAACTCAATGCATACAAGATGAAAAGAATCAAGAGGAACGCCAACATCCCAATTGTCTCTCTGTCTACAACAACAATTAGTATGTTACCTTTCTCTTGCTTCTTTTGATCGGAAAAGCAAAGATTTAATATTGGCAAAACAAGCAACTTACCAAAACATCCGGATCTTATATAATATTATCCGTCCTCACTCAACGTATACAACAATAAACAATTGGAACGCCAACAGCCTAAATGTCTCCCTGGCTACAACGACAATTAGTCTGTTTCCTTTCTCTTGCTTCTTTTGATATGGAAATCAAACATTAAAATTAAATTAAGCACTGGCCTTGAATATTGGCAAGACGAACAAAACTTACTCCAAAACATCCGGATCCTAAAATGTTATCCGTTCTGACTCAATGCATACAAAATAAAAAGAATCAAGAGGAACGCGAACAGCCCAATTGTCTCTCTGGCTACAACAACAATTAGTAGGTCTCTTTCCTCTTGCTTCTTCGGGTATGAAAATCCAACATTAAAATTAAATTAAGCACTGGCCTTAAATTATTGGCAAGGCAACTTTCCCAACACATCCGTATCGTACTATGTTATCCGCTCTAACTCCATGCATACAAGATAAAAATAATCAAGAGGAACGCCAACATCCCAATTGTCTCTCTGTCTACAACACCAATTAGTATGTTACCTTTCTCTTGCTTCTTTTGATATGAAAATCAAAGATTTAATATTGGCAAAACAAGCAACTTACCCAAAACATCCGGATCGTAACATGTTATCCGTCCTCACTCAACGTATACAAAAATAAACAAGAGGAACGCCAACAGCCTAAATGCCTCCCTGGCTACAACGACACTTAGTCTGTTTCCTTTCTCTTGCTTCTTCGGATATGGAAAACAAACATTAAAATTAAACTAAGCACTGGCCTTGAATATTGGCAAGACGAACAAAACTTACCCCAAAACATCCGGATCCTAACATGTTATCCGTTAAGGATCAAGAGGATCAAAGCGCGAACAGCCCAATTGTCTCTCTGGCTACAACAATTAGTAGGTCTCCTTCCTCTTGTTCTTCGGGTATGAAAATCCAACATTAAAATTAAATTAAGCACTGGCCTTAAATATTGGCAAGGCAACTTACCCAACACATCCTTATCGTACTGTTATCCGTTCTAACTCCACGCATACAAGATAAAAAGAATCAAGAGGAACGCAAAAGCCCAATTGTCTCTCTGGCTACAACAACAATTAGTATGTTTCCTTCCTCTTGCTTCTTCGGATATGAAAATCAAACATTAAAATTTAGTTTAAGCACTGGCCTTAAAGTTTGGCATGACAATCAACTTACCCAAAACATCCGGATCGTAACATGTTGACCGTTCTAACTCAATGCATACAAAATAAAAAGAATCAAGTGGAACGCCAACATCCCAATTGTCTCTCTGTCTACAACATCAATTAGTATGTTACCTTTCTCTTGCTTTTTTTGATATGAAAATCAAAGATTTAATATTGGCAAAACAAGCAACTTACCCAAAACATACGGATCGTAACATGTTATCCGTCCTCACTCAACGTGTACAAAAATAAACAAGAGGAACGCCAACAGCCTAATTGTCTCCCTGGCTACAACGACACATACTCTGTTTCCTTTCTCTTGCTTCTTCGGATATGGAAAACAAGCATTAAAATTAAACTAAGCACTGGCCTTGAATATTGGCAAGACGAACAAAACTTACCCCAAAACATCCGGATCCTAAAATGTTATCCGTTCTGACTCAATGCATACAAAATAAAAAGAATCAAGAGGAACGCAAACAGCCCAATTGTCTCTCTGGCTATAACAACAATTAGTATGTTACCTTTCTCTTGATTGTTTGGATACGATAATCAAAAATTAAAATTAAATTAAGCACTGGGCTTAAATATTGGCAAGGCAACTTACCCAACACACCCGTATCGTATTATGTTATCCGTTCTAACTCAATGCATACAAGATGAAAAGAATCAAGAGGAACGCCAACATCCCAATTGTCTCTCTGTCTACAACAACAATTAGTATGTTACCTTTCTCTTGCTTCTTTTGATCGAAAAAGCAAAGATTTAATATTGGCAAAACAAGCAACTTACCAAAACATCCGGATCTTATATAATATTATCCGTCCTCACTCAACGTATACAACAATAAACAAGAGGAACGCCAACAGCCTAAATGTCTCCCTGGCTACAACGACAATTAGTCTGTTTCCTTTCTCTTGCTTCTTCGGATATGGAAAACAAACATTAAAATTAAACTAAGCACTGGCCTTGAATATTGGCAAGACGAACAAAACTTACCCCAAAACAACCGGATCCTAACATGTTATCCGTCCTAAGTCAATGCATACAAAATAGAAAGGATCAAGAGGAACGCGAAAAGCCCAATTGTCTCTCTGGCTACAACAATTAGTAGGTCTCCTTCCTCTTGCTTCTTCGGGTATGAAAATCCAACATTAAAATTAAATTAAGCACTGGCCTTAAATATTGGCAAGGCAACTTACCCAACACATCCTTATCGTACTGTTATCCGTTCTAACTCCACGCATACAAGATAAAAAGAATCAAGAGGAACGTCAACATCCCAATTGTCTCTCTGTCTAAAACAACAATTAGTATGTTACCTTTCTCTTGCTTCTTTTGATAGGAAAATCAAAGATTTAATATTGGCAAAACAAGCAACTTACCAAAATATCCGGATCTTATATAATATTATCCGTCCTCACTCAACGTATACAAAAATAAACAAGAGGAACGCCAACAGCCTAAATGTCTCCCTGGCCACAACGACACTTAGTCTGTTTCCTTTCTCTTGCTTCTTCGGATATGGAAAACAAACATTAAAATTAAACTAAGCACTGGCCTTGAATATTGGCAAGACGAGCAAAACTTACCCGAAAACATCCGGATCCTAACATGTTATCCGTTCTGACTCAAAGCATACAAAATAAAAAGAAACAAGAGGAACGCAAAAGCCCAATTGTCTCTCTGGCTACAACAACAATTAGTATGTTTCCTTCCTCTTGCTTCTTCGGATATGAAAATCAAACATTAAAATTTAGTTTAAGCACTGGCCTTAAAGTTTGGCATGACAATCAACTTACCCAAAACATCCGGATCGTAACATGTTGACCGTTCTAACTCAATGCATACAAAATAAAAAGAATCAAGTGGAACGCCAACATCCCAATTGTCTCTCTGTCTACAACACCAATTAGTATGTTACCTTTCTCTTGCTTTTTTTGATATGAAAATCAAAGATTTAATATTGGCAAAACAAGCAACTTACCCAAAACATACGGATCGTAACATGTTATCCGTCCTCACTCAACGTGTACAAAAATAAACAAGAGGAACGCCAACAGCCTAATTGTCTCCCTGGCTACAACGACACTTAGTCTGTTTCCTTTCTCTTGCTTCTTCGGATATGGAAAACAAGCATTAAAATTAAACTAAGCACTGACCTTAAATATTGGCAAGACGAACAAAACTTACCCGAAAACATCCGGATCCTAACATGTTATCCGTTCTGACTCAATGCATACAAAATAAAAAGAATCAAGAGGAACGCAAACAGCCCAATTGTCTCTCTGTCTACAACAACAATTAGTATGTTACCTTTCTCTTGATTGTTTGGATACAATAATCAAAAATTAAAATTAAATTAAGCACTGGCCTTAAATATTGGCAAGGCAACTTACCCAACACATCCGTATCGTACTATGTTATCCGTTCTAACTCAATGCATACAAGATGAAAAGAATCAAGAGGAACGCCAACATCCCAATTGTCTCTCTGTCTACAACAACAATTAGTATGTTACCTTTCTCTTGCTTCTTTTGATAGGAAAATCAAAGATTTAATATTGGCAAAACAAGCAACTTACCAAAACATCCGGATCTTATATAATATTATCCGTCCTCACTCAACGTATACAAAAATAAACAAGAGGAACGCCAACAGCCTAAATGTCTCCCTGGCTACAACGACAATTAGTCTGTTTCCTTTCTCTTGCTTCTTCGGATATGGAAAACAAACATTAAAATTAAACTAAGCACTGGCCTTGAATATTGGCAAGACGAACAAAACTTACCCCAAAACAACCGGATCCTAACATGTTATCCGTCCTAAGTCAATGCATACAAAATAGAAAGGATCAAGAGGAACGCGAACAGCCCAATTGTCTCTCTGGCTACAACAATTAGTAGGTCTCCTTCCTCTTGCTTCTTCGGGTATGAAAATCCAACATTAAAATTAAATTAAGCACTGGCCTTAAATATTGGCAAGGCAACTTACCCAACACATCCTTATCGTACTGTTATCCGTTCTAACTCCATGCATACAAGATAAAAAGAATCAAGAGGAACGTCAACATCCCAATTGTCTCTCTGTCTAACACAACAATTAGTAAGTTACCTTTCTCTTGCTTCTTTTGATAGGAAAATCAAAGATTTAATATTGGCAAAACAAGCAACTTACCAAAATATCCGGATCTTATATAATATTATCCGTCCTCACTCAACGTATACAAAATAAACAAGAGGAACGCCAACAGCCTAAATGTCTCCCTGGCCACAACGACACTTAGTCTGTTTCCTTTCTCTTGTTTCTTCGGATATGGAAAACAAACATTAAAATTAAACTAAGCACTGGCCTTGAATATTGGCAAGACGAGCAAAACTTACCCCAAAACATCCGGATCCTAACATGTTATCCGTTCTGACCCAAAGCATACAAAATAAAAGAATGAAGAGGAACGCAACAGCCCAATTGTCTCTCTGGCTACAACAACAATTAGTATGTTTCCTTCCTCTTGCTTCTTCGGATATGAAAATCAAACATTAAAATTTAGTTTAAGCACTGGCCTTAAAGTTTGGCATGACAATCAACTTACCCAAAACATCCGGATCGTAACATGTTGACCGTTCTAACTCAATGCATACAAAATAAAAAGAATCAAGAGGAACGCCAACATCCCAATTGTCTCTCTGTCTACAACACCAATTAGTATGTTACCTTTCTCTTGCTTTTTTTGATATGAAAATCACAGATTTAATATTGGCAAAACAAGCAACTTACCCAAAACATACGGATCGTAACATGTTATCCGTCCTCACTCAACGTGTACAAAAATAAACAAGAGGAACGCCAACAGCCTAATTGTCTCCCTGGCTACAACGACACTTAGTCTGTTTCCTTTCTCTTGCTTCTTCGGATATGGAAAACAAGCATTAAAATTAAACTAAGCACTGACCTTAAATATTGGCAAGACGAACAAAACTTACCCCAAAACATCCGGATCCTAAAATGTTATCCGTTCTGACTCAATGCATACAAAATAAAAAGAATCAAGAGGAACGCAAACAGCCCAATTGTCTCTCTGTCTACAACAACAATTAGTATGTTACCTTTCTCTTGATTTTTGGATACGATAATCAAAAATTAAAATTAAATTAAGCACTGGCCTTAAATATTGGCAAGGCAACTTACCCAACACATCCGTATCGTACTATGTTATCCGTTCTAACTCAATGCATACAAGATGAAAAGAATCAAGAGGAACGCCAACATCCCAGTTGTCTCTCTGTCTACAACAACAATTAGTATGTTACCTTTCTCTTGCTTCTTTTGATCGGAAAATCAAAGATTTAATATTGGCAAAACAAGCAACTTACCAAAACATCCGGATCTTATATAATATTATCCGTCCTCACTCAACGTATACAACAATAAACAAGAGGAACGCCAACAGCCTAAATGTCTCCCTGGCTACAACGACAATTAGTCTGTTTCCTTTCTCTTGCTTCTTCGGATATGGAAAACAAACATTAAAATTAAACTAAGCACTGGCCTTGAATATTGGCAAGACGAACAAAACTTACCCCAAAACATCCGGATCCTAACATGTTATCCGTCCTAAGTCAATGCATACAAAATAGAAAGGATCAAGAGGAACGCGAACAGCCCAATTGTCTCTCTGGCTACAACAATTAGTAGGTCTCCTTCCTCTTGCTTCTTCGGGTATGAAAATCCAACATTAGAATTAAATTAAGGGAGTAGAGGACGTTTATTTCTAGAGGTTGAATTTTTTTTTAAATTTCAGGATTTTTTCACCAGGTTAGGAGAAGATGATCCATGAAAAAAAAATATGGGGTCACCATACTCGTTAAAAAAATATGGCAGCCAAATGCATGTATGCCACTTAAAAGCCATAACACTGAATACATAGGGAAATTTGAATTTTTTCTTCTTAGATGTTCAATAAATCAGACTTCCCAAGGTCAAATTTTTCCCATTTTGCTATATAATACTAAACACATATAGTGCTTGTTAAATATGTAATAGAAACAGGGGGACACCATACTTTCTTAGAAAATATTAGCAGTATAACAGATAAACGGAGCCTTTTCAGTCCTATTTCCAGGAGGGGGTGGGGGTGGGGAATCGGGGTGGGTGTGGAGAATATTATTGAAGATCAATTTATTAGCCATTCAGAAGTTTTGTTTTAGTAGAAACTGAATAAGAGTGAATTTGGGGGGTATTCCGGGGGAATAATTTTTAATCTATGGAGCACTTTGCACCCTTCAACCGTTGAATTTAAAATGCCAATTTTTTGGTCCATCCCATCACACTATCGAACCACCAGTAAAACGCATAAATGGTTGTGTTGTGTCTTTTGTTGATTTTTATTCCATTTTGATATGTCTGGGTACTTTTATTAGGAAATTTAGCTTGTTTTGAAAAATTTGACAAATGACCATGTTGTAGCCCCATAAGAGCAGGGAAATGAACGTCCTCTACTCCCTTAAGCACTGGCCTTAAATATTGGCAAGGCAACTTACCCAACACATCCTTATCGTACTGTTATCCGTTCTAACTCCATGCATACAAGATAAAAAGAATCAAGAGGAACGTCAACATCCCAATTGTCTCTCTGTCTAACACAACAATTAGTATGTTACCTTTCTCTTGCTTCTTTTGATATGAAAATCAAAGATTTAATATTGGCAAAACAAGCAACTTATCCAAAACATCCGGATCGTAACATGTTATCAGTCCTCACTCAACGTATACAAAAATAAACAAGAGGAATGCCAACAGCCTAAATGCCTCCCTGGCTACAACGACACTTAGTCTGTTTCCTTTCTCTTGCTTCTTCGGATATGGAAAACAAACATTAAAATTAAACTAAGCACTGGCCTTGAATATTGGCAAGACGAACAAAACTTACCCCAAAACATCCGGATCCTAAAATGTTATCCGTTCTGACTCAATGCATACAAAATAAAAAGAATCAAGAGGAACGCAACAGCCCAATTGTCTCTCTGGCTACAACAACAATTAGTAGGTCTCTTTCCTCTTGCTTCTTCGGGTATGAAAATCCAACATTAAAATTAAATTAAGCACTGGCCTTAAATATTGGCAAGGCAACTTTCCCAACACATCCGTATCGTACTATGTTATCCGCTCTAACTCCATGCATACAAGATAAAAATAATCAAGAGGAACGCCAACATCCCAATTGTCTCTCTGTCTACAACACCAATTAGTATGTTACCTTTCTCTTGCTTCTTTTGATATGAAAATCAAAGATTTAATATTGGCAAAACAAGCAACTTACCCAAAACATCCGGATCGTAACATGTTATCCGTCCTCACTCAACGTATACAAAAATAAACAAGAGGAATGCCAACAGCCTAAATGCCTCCCTGGCTACAACGACACTTAGTCTGTTTCCTTTCTCTTGCTTCTTCGGATATGGAAAACAAACATTAAAATTAAACTAAGCACTGGCCTTGAATATTGGCAAGACGAACAAAACTTACCCCAAAACATCCGGATCCTAAAATGGTATCCGTTCTGACTCAATGCATACAAAATAAAAAGAATCAAGAGGAACGCGAACAGCCCAATTGTCTCTCTGGCTACAACAACAATTAGTAGGTCTCTTTCCTCTTGCTTCTTCGGGTATGAAAATCCAACATTAAAATTAAATTAAGCACTGGCCTTAAATATTGGCAAGGCAACTTTCCCAACACATCCGTATCGTACTATGTTATCCGCTCTAACTCCATGCATACAAGATAAAAATAATCAAGAGGAACGCCAACATCCCAATTGTCTCTCTGTCTACAACACCAATTAGTATGTTACCTTTCTCTTGCTTCTTTTGATATGAAAATCAAAGATTTAATATTGGCAAAACAAGCAACTTACCCAAAACATCCGGATCGTAACATGTTATCCGTCCTCACTCAACGTATACAAAAATAAACAAGAGGAACGCCAACAGCCTAAATGCCTCCCTGGCTACAACGACACTTAGTCTGTTTCCTTTCTCTTGCTTCTTCGGATATGGAAAACAAACATTAAAATTAAACTAAGCACTGGCCTTGAATATTGGCAAGACGAACAAAACTTACCCCAAAACATCCGGATCCTAACATGTTATCTGTCCTGACTCAATGCATACAAAATAAAAAGATCAAGAGGAACGCGAACAGCCCAATTGTCTCTCTGGCTACAACAACAATTAGTATGTTTCCTTCCTCTTGCTTCTTCGGATATGAAAATCAAACATTAAAATTTAGTTTAAGCACTGGCCTTAAAGTTTGGCATGACAAGCAACTTACCCAAAACATCCGGATCGTAACATGTTATCCGTCCTTACTCAATGCATACAAAATAAAAAGTATCAAGAGGAACGCGAACAGCCCAATTGTCTCTCTGGCTACAACAACAATTAGTATGTTTCCTTCCTCTTGCTTCTTCGGATATGAAAATAAAACATTAAAATTTAGTTTAAGCACTGGCCTTAAATATTGGCAAGACAAGCAACTTTCCAAAACATCCGGATCGTAACATGTTAACTGTTCTACCTCAATGCATACAAAATAGAAAGAATCAAGAGGAACGCGAACAGCCCAATTGTCTCTCTGGCTACAACAACAATTAGTATGTTACCTTTCTCTTGATTGTTTGTATACGATAATCAAACATTAAAATTAAATTAAGGACTGGCCTTAACTATTGGCAAGGCAACTTACCCAACACATCCGTATCGTATTATGTTATCCGTTCTAACTCAATGCATACAAAATAAAAAGAATCAAGAGGAACGCGAACATCCCAATTGTCTCTCTGTCTACAACAACAATTAGTATGTTACCTTGCTCTTGCTTCTTTTCATAGGAAAATCAAAGATTTAATATTGGCAAAACAAGTAACTGACCCAAAACATCCGGATCGTATATAATATTATCAGTCCTCACTCAACGTATACAAAAAGAAACAAGAGGAACGCCAACAGCCTACATATCTCACAGGCTACAACGACAATTAGTCTGTTTCCTTTTCTCTTGCTTCTTTTGACATGAAAAGCAAACATTAAAATTAAATTAAGCACTGGTCTAGTATATTGGCTTGACGAACGAAAGTTACCCCAAAACATCCGGATCCTAACATGTTATCCGTTCTAACTTAATGCATACAAAATAAAAAGAATCAAGAGGAACGCGAACAGCCCAATTGTCTCTCTGTCTACAACAACAATTAGTATGTTACCTTTCTCTTGCTTCTTTTCATAGGAAAATCAAAGATTTAATATTGGCAAAACAAGCAACTTACCCAAAGCATCCGGATCGAAACATGTTATCTGTCCTAACTCAATGCATACAAAATAAAAAGGATCAAGAGGAGCGCGAACAGCCCAATTGTCTCTCTGGCTACAACAATTATTAGGTGTCCTTCCTCTTGCTTCTTCGGGTATGAAAATCAAACATTAAAATTAAATTAAGCACTGGCCTTAAATATTGGCAAGGCAACTTACCCAACACATCCTTATCGTACTGTTATCCGTTCTAACTCCATGCATACAAGATAAAAAGAATCAAGAGGAAGGTCAACAGCCCGATTGTCTCTCTGTCTACAACAACAACCAGTAAGTTACCTTTCTCTTGCTTCTTTTGATAGGAAAATCAAAGATTTAATATTGGCAAAACAAGCAACTTCCCCAAAACATGCGGATCGTAACATGTTATCCGTCCTAACTCAATGCGTACAAAATATAAAGGATCAAGAGGAACGCGAACAGCCCAATTGTCTCTCTGGCTACAACAACAATTAGTAGGTCTCCTTCGTCTTGATTCTTCGGGTATGAAAATCAAACTTTAAAATTTAATTAAGCACTGGCCTTAAATATTGGCAAGGCAACTTACCCAACACATCCGTATCGTACTATGTTATCCGTTCTAACTCCATGCATACAAGATAAAAGGAATCAAGAGGAACGCCATCATCCCAATTGTCTCTCTGTCTACAACAACAATTAGTATGTTACCTTTCTCTTGTTTCTTTTGATAGGAAAATCAAAGATTTAATATTGGCAAAACAAGCAACTTACCAAAACATCCGGATCTTATATAATATTATCCGTCCTCACTCAACGTATACAAAAATAAACAAGAGGAACGCCAACAGCCTAAATGTCTCCCTGGCTACAACGACAATTAGTCTGTTTCCTTTCTCTTGCTTCTTCGGATATGAAAAACAAACATTAAAATTAAATTAAGCACTGGTCTTGAATATTGGCAAGACGAACAAAACTTACCCCAAAACATCCGGATCCTAACATGTTATCCGTTCTGACCCAATGTATACAAAATAAAAAGAATCAAGAGGAACGCAACAGCCCAATTGTCTCTCTGGCTACAACAACAATTAGTATGTTTCCTTCCTCTTGCTTCTTCAGATATGAAAATCAAACATTAAAATTTAGTTTAAGCACTGGCCCTAAAGTTTGGCATGACAAGCAACTTACCCAAAACATCCGGATCGTAACATGTTATCCGTCCTTACTCAATGCATACAAAATAAAAAGAATCAAGAGGAACGCGAACAGCCCAATTGTCTCTCTGGCTACAACAACAATTAGTCTGTTTCCTTTCTCTTGCTTCTTCGGATATGAAAATAAAACTTTAAAATTAAATTAAGCACTGGCCTTAAAGTTTGGCATGACAAGCAAGTTACCCAAAACGTCCGGATCGTAACATGTTATCCGTCCTTACTCAATGCATACAAAATAAAAAGAATCAAGAGGAACGCGAACCGCCCAATTGTCTCTCTGGCTACAACAACAATTAGTATGTTACCTTTCTCTTGATTGTTTGGATACGATAAGCAAACATTAAAATTAAATTAAGCACTGACCTTAAATGTTGGCATGGCAACTTACCCTACACATCCGTATCGTACTATGTTATCCGTTTAACTCAATGCATACAAGATAAAAAGAATCAAGAGGAACACCAACATCCCAATTGTCTCTCTGTCTACAACAACAATTAGTATGTTACCTTTCTCTTGCTTCTTTTGATAGGAAAATCAAAGATTTAATATTGGCAAAACAAGCAACTTACCAAAACATCCGGATCTTATATAATATTATCCGTCCTCACTCAACGTATACAAAAATAAACAAGAGGAACGCCAACAGCCTAAATGTCCCCTGGCTACAACGACAATTAGTCTGTTTCCTTTCTCTTGCTTCTTGGGATATGGAAAACAAATATTAAAATTAAACTAAGCACTGGCCTTGAATAATGGCAAGACGAACAAAACTTAATGCATACAAAATAAAAAGAATCAAGAGAAACGCGAACAGCCCAATTGTCTCTCTGTCTACAACAACAATTAGTAAGTTACCTTTGTCATGCTTCTTTTGATAGGAAAATCAAAGATTTAATATTTGCAAAACAAGCAACTTACCCAAAATATCCGGATCGTAACATGTTATCCGTCCTAACTCAATGCATACAAAATAGAAAGGATCAAGAGGAACGCGAACAGCCCAATTGTCTCTCTGGCTACAACAACAATTAGTAGGTCTCCTTCCTCTTGCTTCTTCGGGTATGAAAATCAAACTATAAAATTTAATTAAGCACTGGAATTAAATATTGGCAAGGCAACTTACCCAACACATCCGTATCGTACTATGTTATCCGTTCTAACTCCATGCATACAAGATAGAAGGAATCAAGAGGAACGCCAACAGCCAAAACAAGCAACTTACCAAAACATCCGGATCTTATATAATATTATCCGTCCTCACTCAACGTATACAAAAATAAACAAGAGGAACGCCAACAGCCTAAATGTCCCCTGGCTACAACGACAATTAGTCTGTTTCCTTTCTCTTGCTTCTTGGGATATGGAAAACAAATATTAAAATTAAACTAAGCACTGGCCTTGAATAATGGCAAGACGAACAAAACTTACCCCAAAACATCCGGATCCTAACATGTTATCCGTTCTGACTCAATGCATACTAAATCAAAAGAATCAAGAGGAACGCGAACAGCCCAATTGTCTCTCTGTCTACAACAATAATCCGTATGTTACCTTTCTCTTGCTTCTAAGGATATGAAAATCAAATATTAAAATACAATTATGCACTGGCCTTAAAGTTTGGCATGACAAGCAACTTACCCAAAACATCCCGATCGTAACGTCTTAGCCGTCCTAACTCAACACATACAAAATTAAAAGAATCAAGAGGAACGCGAAAAGCTCAATTATCTCTGGCTATACAACAACAATTAGTATGTTACATTTCTGTTGCTTCTTTTGATAGGAAAATCAAATATTTAATATTGACAAAACAAGCAACTTACCCAAAACATCCGGATCGTAACATGCTATCCGTCCTAACTCAATGCATACAATAAAAAGAATCAAGAGGAACGCGGACAACCCACTGTCTCTCTGTCTACATCAACAATTTAGTATGTTGTTGCTTCTTTGGATAGGAAAAAATCAAAGATTCAATATTGGCAAGACAAGCAAATTACAAATATCCGGGTCATTACCCGTATTTATGTTCACATTTTGTGCACGCATGGACTACGGTGTGCCTGATATATTTATTTAGTTGTGGTTGCCATATCTGATATATTAACAATTTACACTTGTCAATATACCTAATGGTATGTATGATATGAATAAACAATCCAGAAGAACTGTTTCATTATTATGCATATGAACACAATTGTGCAGTCTCATATAAGTAAGATATATCTTTTTTAGCGAGTAGTGGCGATAATTCATCGCCAGAGGGTGTGATCCGCTATCCCAGAAATTGATCCGCTACTATACCGTAAGAGAGACACAGAGAAAAGTTTGTTTTCCCTGCCAAAAACACAGACGCAGAACAATTGAATAATCCTTGATAATGCATCTTCCCAACACCCGTTTTCGTCACGGAACTAACTGTGGTAGCTTTGTGTATTAGCTGTATAGAGTACGATGTGACAAGGACACCAAGTTTGTGGTTCTATTGTCAAGAAAGAACGCAAGAAATGTGTTTTTGGAAAGTGATCCGCTACCCCTTAATTTACTCAACCAGCACCCTGACTGATACTGTTTCAAGTAATCGACATAACAACGACATATATGACAGCAAAATCGACGTATGCTTACTCACCATGGGCTTGCATCTCTGTAAAGCTGTCCGAATGGAGTCCCGAGCTTCTGGGGCTCATTCCGCTAAAATTTCATGGATATTTCGAGTTCCAGGATATATGCGAATAGCAACAGGGTTCCCATGATGGATGGTTTCTAAATGGGAATATCATCAGTAGGCCTACCTATTTCTTCAGTGATTCTTTGATGTCTGGCTGGAATTCGGCTTTGTTCTTGTGTATTGTCTCCGTCGAAGTTTTGTTTGTTTAGACGTCTCTATGAGTGACGTCACTGAATGACGACTTCTGGCGTCGTCGACGTCAACATATCGGGTTACTTCGGCAATTGCCGTCATTTGGACATGACAATGAACGAGAAAGTTTGTCAATCAAGGTCAAACAATCCATTGTGTTGTTGGTGTTGCTCTTGTGCGTGTATATGGATCCCAAGTTCGTATTGATATTAAATACATTCTTAGTGAATAATATAATGTCTCGAAACACTCAGCCCTGTATCTCCCCTGGGACGAATATTCGTCCCAGATCTCCCTCACTCAGCCCTCCGGTGCCGAGTTGGAGAAGTTAAGGCGGAAACGTTGACTTTAACGGATACACGACTACAAGAAAGCTTCCACCAGATGAATAGGCCCCTTCATATATATTCTTACCCGAAAATCCATATAATGTCCATTTCGTATCACAGCTTCTCTTCGTGAACTCGTATCTGTGAGCCTGGAATTCCTCATTGACAGCGGAGCCGTTTCTACAACGATTGTTTGTTGAGGCGTCGCTACGCATGACGTCATATAGAACGACGCCAGCACCGTCGGCGCCACTTCGGTTAATTCCGGAAATTCCCCATCACGTTTACGCGCCAAAGTCACGGATGTCTTTTAGTCCCTAAGTGTAGTTGTACAGCAGTGTATTTGTGGTAGTACCAAAGATACAGTATAGAGGAAAGTCGAGATGGAACATACTGCCAGATAATGGCCTTTGAAATGTTACTTTTTGGAATGACAAAGTTCTGGACAATGGCATCACTTTATTTAATTCTGCTTGACCGATATAGATTTTCGGTGGGCTTCATCTAGCCAATTCTTTAGCTCAGTGATATCACGGTGGCTCTATGATGTAAAATGAGATTAACTCCTCTCGGAGAGCCAGTCCCCTTGCTATATCTTTTAACTAAACTATAGGACAATAAGATATTTAACGTAGAATGATTATAGAAAAGCAATGATTGGAGAAAGTGAAATTGGGGTTCCTTTCACAACAGTGATCTCTTTGTGACGTGAAATCTGTATAGGACTACGCCTTGATATCGAATGAGGTAAAACAGTAGAAAAAGGCATGAATACAACACGAATCTTATTTTTGGCAAATCAGTCTTGCTGTTCTGGGCCATGTTGTCAGTGGGGTTTGATTTGAATTAATATTTGGGATATTTGCAGGATGTTGTGATATCTCACCGAATAACAGTATATAAACTTATGTTGTTTAACAACAAGATTTCCGTTCATCTTGCCTCAAATGAAGAAATAATGTTTTCATAGGCGCGAAGCCCGCGCTCTAAAATTTATAAACTTTCCCACACTAACCGTGCGTAAAATAACCATTTAGCACGCCCATGAAAACATTATTTCTATTCTATTGCACCACTCAAATTGATTATCAACAAAGATTACAATGAAAGATTGAAAACATATTTTAAACTACCTTTCTCCCCTTTTTTGAAAAAAACTCGTCCACTGATGTTGGGATGATGTCTCGGTTGCCAATGTCAGTGGACGCGATTATGTGGTCTCTCAAATGGGGAGTGATGTCAGCGGAGTTAGCTGTGGGGAAATTACGTGGATATATGCCTATTTGTGTCGCTTTGTTAATCAATTTCCAGATGGAAACAACAGTCAAACTTGAGAAGGAAATTTCATCTTGTAATTTATTTGTTTGTTTTATTCGGATTACAAAGCCTGTGACTGTTACTGGGCTGGGGCCGATCAAATTTACTCCGCTGCGAATGCAAACAACTGGCTTCCAGGTCACTCCAATGAAGTGGACAAAATGTACATGATGATGTACAAAATTCAGACACACCTTCCATGGTCTTTATAAATTGGGTCTACGAAGGGCCAGCAACTGAAAGTGAACATGCCAAGCCCAGCACTGAGACATTTCTGACTGTGTCTCCAACAGGTAGCGATGACTGCTGCTGTGTAACCTATGGGAGAATCCTCACGTAGGTGAATGGCAGTGCTTACATATCAAGGACAGCAGGACATGAGAGGTGCTAAACCATTGCCATGACCTAGAAACTAACCTAGCAACATGACAGTCAGGGATCTCTCCCTGAACTTAACTTCAGGCATCTGTGGAGAGAAATTCTGCTAACATTCTACAAATTCCGCCAGCTATATTTTCTGTTCTTGGGATAAATAACAAATCCATGTCACAGTTATTAGCCTCGGTTGACATAAAGATGGCTTTTTTTGCTTCTAAGTCTAAAAATGCTGTTCGAAAAATTAGAAGAAATAGGGTATCAACGCTACACAATACCGCCATTCACAGTTTCTCAAATTCTTTGATAAATATCATACACTAACCGCAAAATACGATCGTAGCGTGCAAGATTCCTGGCGCTACATTTCTTAACCAATTATGTCTAATTCCGCTTAATTCCGCTTTGAATATTGAGCGCTTTACATCTTCGTGGTGCTCAAATGAACATCCGCAATCAAAGCGTGACTGAGCTATGTCTTGCGGACACCACTGAAAATTGTTGACCGCTTATCTCTTTTTAGAACCATCTCGTGTTTTTATTATATTTATTTCATGCAAAATTGGTGCCGTCATACAAAACAGATATTTCGATTATTGACGAGGAAATTCTTTGTCGTATCTGACGCCTGCTGTTACTTCAGTGTTCCGCCTGGACAATCTTGCCACATAGTCTCATCAATGCATTGCAACATAATTGATACTTTGTTTACATTATTCTCCTGGGCAAACCTTGCAACATTGTGTCAAATCGGTAGCTTTCAACATTGTAACAAGGGAACATCGCCTTGTGGAATCAGCACATCGAGTTTAACAGACTATTGTGCCGACTCGACAGTTTGAGGAAGTATCGCTGGTCTGTGGAATATTGGGCAGGGGCGTACATCTGGTGAATTACAGAAGTTGTGGTCTTCTACACCTGCCAATACAGACGGCATTGCAGTAGGATGCAGCTTCTGTTCCAGTAGAGAATCCCGTGTACCTATGTCGGTGCCAAAGATATAGTGTTGCAAGTTTCATCTCCAGGAAAAACGAAAATGTTTTTTTTTTCTTTTGAGGGGCGGGAAGGCAGGCTGTGGTACAGCCCTAATCCCAGGCCACAAAGGGAAAATTTGATACAAACGGCACTTCCACTCTTCATCAGTCATGATAGAGTAACTGTATGATTGAACATCACTTTCAATAATCTGTCAGTCATATCACGACGTGTGGATCCTATACTTGTGCCCGTTGTATTCTACCAAGACATGGGCTGTGCATAACACAACAGGTCTCCCCATGATGGATACAAAAAAAAATTCTTTGAATTATTTTACGGGAGCAATGGACAGACACTTGATCCAATAAACCTCCTAGACGACAAACTATTCGAACAGCATCTTACAATGCCCTGTATAGTCAAAATCCAGCAGCTGTGTCACCAGCTGATACATCACATATCAGATCATTAATCCATCTATATATTTTCTTCGTACAACAATTTTGTTTGATTTTTTTTTATTGGTGAACCAGTGACACGGATAAGCCAACTGCCATGGTATTGGCAAAAATGTGAATTTCATCTAAGTGAATTATAAGAATGACTCGACTTATTGGATGTTCTCACCCTTCTAAATACTTTTTACACAAACTACCGTGCAAGGGCTAAAACATAAAACAAGACAAATTCTTCAGAAATCTTCCAGATGTTTCTTTTTTAATATTACAATGAAATATACCACATGTACAATGGCATGATGGGTGTACAGGTTTCAAAGAATACACACTTTAAAATGGATGATTGAGATGATGTATTTATTATATACAATATTTACAAATGAACAACAAAGAAATATGAAAAGTTACTAATATACAATACTGATTTTGGTTGCATGCCATATTTCCATTAAAACACTAGGGCAATCGAGGTCTCCAACATAAAAACAAGAGCCTTATGGGCTTCAATATATGCCCACCTTTGAAAGCAAAAACCAAAACTTAAATAAGAACCCTTTTTGAGAATCTAGCTTTGATCCTTCATAAAATATTTAAAAAATCACCAGTTATACAGGTTCTGCATGAATTTAGAGGACCCAGACGTAATCATTCAAAAGATATCACCAATACTATAATTTGACCTTGATAAAATAGGTCAAGGTCAGTCATCTTCAATAGGCTTAGGACGCATCACCAGTTGCGGACGTCCTATGAATTTTGTAGAAACAAATTGGATTTATCTTCTTCACCATCACAATCCAAATCTCTGAACAGTACTCATAGCAATAACAGGACTTCAAGTGACTCACAGTGAAAATATAGGAGGAAATTTGCCAAGATATAGGAGAAACATAGGAATTTTCTCATTAAAATATAGGAAATAAAGGTGAGTAAGACCAGTCACTACTACATTGTAGGTTCCGAACTTGGTAGTTTTCTGATATTTAATCAAGTTATTTCCACTGAATGCGACCAGTGTTGATTGAGACGACCCCTATTCCGCTTGGTTCAACAGAGAGATTTAAATGTTTTCAAATTTGCTGCACGAAGCGAGGCAAATAATTTTTTCTGAAATATATTTCCTCGTGCTAATTTGTCTCATTTCAGAGCATTGGTGAATGTTTTCACGAGAAAAGGTCAAAATATAGGAGGTTTTGAGGAAAATATAGGAATGACTCAAAAATATAGGAAATATGGGTGGCACTTGAAGGCCTGCAATAAACATAACAGTTTTCAATGATTTACTGTTTTCGGCCACAGTGAAGCTTTGACCAATGGACCTCAAAATGAATATTAGGGTTCCACTTTGCCCATGGGTAAGGTATACCCAGAGTTTGATATCAATCTGTGACTGGAACTGGAGATATTACACAGCGTACAAAAGTTAAAAGACCAACAGACAGACAGACAGACAGCATGATCGCAATATACAATCTAGTCTATCGACGGGTGTATAAGAACGAAATAAATAAAACTGGTGACCACTCAGTAATATGATACCAAAATTAAAGAGCACTAAATAATAATATTAAAGTGGACTGAATAATGTTTCTTAACCATTGCTGGCAAAAACAAAATTACCATCTGTCTAAATATAGGTGTTCAAAAAAATTCACTTAAATGATTTTCGTTCTTTTTTCTTTTCAGTAAAAACTTGGGAGACAGACAACACCTGCTCACAGAAACAGATGCTTCACACGGAAATTTAAAAAAAAAAAAAAAAAAAATCCTGCTATTTCAACATTGTAAATGTTACTTGTTACGTTTCCAAACAGGACTGCTAAATTATGTGCAACAAAAATTTCACCAATTCGTGATCATTTTTCAAATAAACAGAACTGTTCGTATAGCCCACCTTTCGGGATACTGTCTCGATAAAAACAACGCTGTGTACAATTAAACTGAACTTAAATGTTGACATCCATTTATTTCATTATTCTCTTTCTGAGATCAAACGAAACCCTAGTTTGATGATTGTATATACATTGTTATTTTGTACAAAGGGACATTGTCATTAGTGTTTCTCTATATCTCTTTTTTTTTCAATATGGTACTGTACATGATTTTCAGACATCCGTTCAATACTCGCTAGAAGTGGTCAGGTTCTCGCTAATGCTTGAATGCTTCGGGTGGAATCTTTCCCTCAGTCTACAAGAGAGTGGCCACAATAATTTATTAGAAGTCAAAAATAATATTTATAAATTCATAATCATAAAGAATCATTTCTTATCCATATCAACTATTTCAGCACACAACTACACACACTTTGCATGAAAATGTACAAAGAAGCTGTGCAAACAACAACTTGACATTTTTTTTTTTTAAATGACATAAAAGTAGATTTTTTAACACAATATAACAGATGTAGTGCAAAAGGTATTGAAACCGTAACCTCTGACCTGCGATGTCAGAGTCTGACTATGATCGCGTCATACTGTATTCACTTGTCAGTCCTATTGCGACACACATTGCACATCAATTTGGTATGGCGACATCATCATGACATCAACAAATGCATTAGCTTAGTTCTGGCTAGGTCACCTAGAACATTCGCTACGATTCCTTGCTATTCAAAGAGCCCATCATCAGGTTTCAAAATATGCCAGCCCAATTGACCACATTTAAAAGATGTGAACGTACATGGGTAGGACTTGAAAGTAACTTTTGCTGTGCATAATTCTGGGATGCTTCATTAATAGTTTCCCAATACAGTATTATCTTGTTTGAGATTTTGGTGACCCTGACCTTTTGACCTAAGATCCAAAACAATAGGCTTCTTCTTTGACATGAATTTGAGGTACACATTAAAACGATCAATCCACACCCCAACCGCACAGACAATGATTTTCAATGTCTGATTTTCTAATCTCGGATCAAATTGAATAGGATTCTACTTTGCCCCATCAGTAAGGTATATCCCAAGTTTGCTAGCAATCCTTAACATGAAACTGGAGACATCACACAGAATACAAAGATAACAGACAGAAAGACACGACATCAAAACCAAAATCTTATGGTGCACCCTCAACTTTTATCACCATCAACCTCGACTAACAGTTGAATCAGTTATAACTGTGGATTATTCTTGTAATAAAGTTAACTTTAACTCAGTAAATACTTTATAAAGTAACCTGTAACTCAGTAAATACTTTGTAAAGTTATCAGTAACTCAGCAAATACTTTATAAAGTTACCTGTAACTCAGTAAATACTTTAGCAGCCTTCTCAAAGTTCCATTCATTTTGTTCCAGACACCTGCAAAGAGCAAAATCTGTTAAATGGACAGTCTGAATAAAGCCACTATGAAGTATGAAGAGATGGGGTAAATATATCCATGGAAAAATTGGAGAAGTGTAGTTTTGTGAGTGGGTTTGTTTGACCTCTATACAATCCTGAACCACTGGACAATACCTGGTGAGTGTACAGGGGGAGATTATGGGTAATAAGCGTGAGAGGGGGGGCACGGCTTAATGTCACACTCAAGGTTGTTTCACTCATATGGTGGCAGTCAGTTTGGTTGGTGGAAGAAGCCGGAGTACCCGGAGAGAACCACCGCTGGTCGGCAAGTGACTGACAAACTTTCACACATGCACCAGCTGGGCGAAATAAGAAACATTAATGATCCCAGGAGTTTGAATTAGCCACACCCAATTCATGTGTTATCATGGACAGATGTATTCATCCGAAAATCTACATATTAGCCATTTGTGTTATGATTGAAGCAGTACACCACCTTCAAATATCGAACAGACTGACAGAAAATCTTACTTGGTTGTCCACTCCACATTCATGCCAGATTGTAAACAGAACTGCTGGACCATGGACAGTCTGGCTCCCTCTGCTCCCAGGGGGTTCTGCTGTGGGGAGGCTCCCAACACTGGACTGGATGAGGGTGTGGGTGCTGGATTCTTGAAAGCTCCCTGATCCAATGACAGAGTGAGTGGGTTGAAATTAACATCACAGTCAGCAATATAGCAATGATAACTAATAACAATTTTACATATTAATAGCCTGCTATTATCCAGGTTAGTCCCCTCTTACGACAAGCTTCCAAGTTCTTTTCATGCCCGGGGAAATCCAAGGTTGACCCAATGAATGATAAAGGCTACAAGGTAGGACAGGTCTCCGAGCAAGGAAAGGAAATGATAAATTAAACTGAATATTGGCTGAACATTTATGCCCACTGATCCTTACAGCGAAAATCAGGATATCTCTGTACAGGTTCAATCTCCAAATACAAGGTACAGAAATGACAAGTTACGTAATAAGCACTCCCTGACTATTGTAAATGTATGTAGCTAAGAAAACTGTTTCTGTTAGCTATGAATGGATAGAACTTACGACGTTACATACCTGGACTTGTTCTGGAGTGGCATTCGTGATGGAGATCATGTCATTGGTAATCACAATACTGTAGATAAACAACAAATACCATCCTGTCAATTAAATATCTCAGACTAGCTTCACTGACGAGGCATGAGGATCATGCTGTAACAAACCACAATCTCATTCAATTGTGTTCAAATATATTTGTTTTCAGGAATGTGTATAGGAAATGTGAGTCTGTGACGAATAGTTAAATACGGTCAACAACCTTTATGTTTGGATACTATTACTTTTCACACCCTGGACCCCAGGAGTAGGGCGCCCCAGTTAGTTATTTCTCATGACCAGCTGTACGAGGGGCTGAGGCCTTTAAATTCTTACAAATGGATGACAGACGGGCAGACCCTGCTGACGACAATACCAGTCTGGCTTTGTCGGAGAGGTAATAAGAACCATAGCTGAATATCCCGAAATGTGATTTCTAATGTGATTACTTACCCTCCCCCCTGGGGGACTGTCGTGAAGACTCGACTAAACGCCCTGACTGCTGCTCTGTCTGACCTACCCTCACCTGAGATATTAATAAAACGGTGTTAGTGAGCTCACTGTTCACAGATGGTATCTAATTCACGGTATATCCAAACACTTTTCAAGTTAATATTTCAACTTAGCTGAATATTACGGCCAAAGGGCTGATCATAACTGGCAGATAGAAATATGAACCTCGATCAAACTAGCAAGTGTCATACAGAATGTTGAGGTAAAACGCAAAAGCATGAACTCACTTTCTTTGAACAGACCAGTCACTGAAAACACCAACAGTTCGTTCTGGAAAAAGCAAACAAATTACATTTCAAGAGTGAAATATACCAGTGACATAGGGCCTTTTTTGAACTCCAACCATTAACAGTGCTCAAACGTTTAATATTATCTTGTTATTCGGGGAGTTCTGTTCCTTCCAAATGGTGGGGAAAGCTAGTAATACTATTATAACATTACCTGGGCAGTAAAAAAGTACTAATCACAGCAATTACAAGTTACTTATGTTAAGTTGTTACAGTTACCTAGGAGTGCGGGTTGATTGGTGTAGACTTACCGAGGCCAAGCTGACATCCACGTGGAAAGAACTGGGATCATGCGAGCTCTTCGGAAAGCTACTCGACGACAGGTAGGAGACTATGCTCAACTTGCCTCGCTTCATCATCTTTAACTTCCTCCCTGAAAAGACGAGAGGGGCAAATCGATATACAGTAAGAATAGGCAACTTGATGAATATGTCCTTGCATGCTGGTCCTCCAGGTTTTATTCGCACAAAAAAACAGTAAAGCATGGAAAGGCGAATTGCACAAACTGACAAACACATGGCAGTGCACATAATACTTCATAAAGTCTCCGAGGACAGACACCTAACACAGAAATACAGGAAGATGATGATTGGGCGGGGGGAGGTGGTGGTGGAGTTTCTTGTCACACTCAAGTTTATTTCACTCATATGGTGAGTGAGTGAGTGAATAGAATTTAATGTCGCTTTCAGCAATATTTCAGCTATATCACGACGAACCAACTAAGGGCTGTTCCATTTAAAAAGATGTACCCCCCACAGAAGGGAAACTTTGTACACCCCAACAACCAATATATGCAAATTAATTCTCCTTGCCTCCACCAAGCACAGCAAATAAATGTCCAGTACAACCTGGGAGAGAAGCATTTTTTTTTTTCATCATAGCAGCCCACCCACCCACATTTTTATTTGGAAGGGAAAACAATTTTTTTCTAAGGAACGATATCGGCCGGAAAACTGATTTCAGAGAAAATGGCAAATGCTTGGCTGTACCAGGGGTTTTTTCAGACGAAAATCCTTTATCGAACTCAATTTCAAAACTTGAAAAACTCAATTTTTTTGGCGCGCCTTCGGCGCGCTAAAAGTACAATAAAACTCAATTTTTCAACTTTTTAGTCGTGTAGTAGATATAAAACTCAATTTTTTATTATTTTAGTAGTCACTCCAAACAATCTTTTATTTGATCGCTTTTTCATCGCAGAGAAAAATACAAATGTTAAAAATGGCATAATAATAAACATGAATGTCCATTTTGTTATGCATGTACTTCAGAGTGAGGTGCTTGTTATAGAAACTGTTAATTTCAAATATTTTTTATTCACGAAAGATCATCAATTTCAATCAGATGCATTGAATCAGATTGTGTCTACTTTAGGGCCCGGGTGATACCTTTGTATGTAGAAGTGAAATTTATCTTCAACTGTGAAGTTTAACTTCAACTGTGATCCAGCACTGTGAAAAAAAAAACACAACAAAACAATTGTTATATTACTAGGGAGGTGATGCTAATCATTCAGATTTTGCAGAAACTACATATCAATGCCATCTCAAATTTACACCACCGATGAAATACTAACAAAAAGTATTTTTTCTGCCAGTGTTGACCAGTATGACCCGGTATTACCATCTCTCTAGCATTTTTACGAAATGAATGGGGCTACAACATGCACTTTCAGAATGCAGGCGGCCATGTTTGGAATATGATATGTGGTACAGACAATAGGCCTAAAATTATCTTTATTTGGGGATAAAAATTGACATAGAGTGCAAGGTGGTTTCCCTCTACGCAACTGCTATCCATACAATTCCTTCTGCGTTCATTCGTATATTTAATTGATTGTAATTCTTCGGGACCGTAACTCGTCGGTGTGTACCTTGCTTTCGTCGAACTGTCAAACGATTGTCACGTTGCCTTGGTAGGGTCAAGGTTGTTTATTAGCCAATCACGGCGCTACAGAGGGCGCTGGTCGGGAGCCCGCGAAAGAGTGCGCCACTTCACACTAATCCTGGTTTCCGAATGCAACAAGGGAGACAACTATTTATTGATGCTCTGTCGAAGGAAAATGGCTGCCAATCGCTGTCGAAAGATGTTAAATAAAAATGGAAAGGTAACGATCGAATCTTTTACCCCAAAATTGTTTATGTCTTTCGTTATGATTCCAACAACGATCCTGGTTTACGTAAGGTATTCAGACATGTTGTCTTTATATCGCCCTGTCTCTGCAATTGACCGCAACGTCGGCCAAAAAAAATTCTTGCCGGCAGACGCAAATTATATATTTCTTCCGACTATTTTTTCACAGAAACTCAACATTTTTTTCACAGAAACTCAATTTTTTAGAGCGCCTTCGGCGCGCAAACTATCAACCGCAGAAAATACTCAATTTCCGAGAAAAAAACTCAATTTAAAAAATTCCAAAAACTCAATTTGTAATCGTTTTTCATCGGGGTTACCCCGATGAAAAACTGTCTGAAAAAACCCCTGCTGTACACCATCGAAGTGGCGCTCTGGAGCGTAAAAACTGTAGTTTTATTCGGTTTCTACAGCCACGAGTCGTTTCTACCATTTCCTTGACAACTTGGCACGTTCAAACGATACAAAAATTGTGCATAGGCATGATTTATTGTTTTTTCACGCTTCAAACAGTTGAAGCGATGAAACAGCCGCCATTTCCTTCTGAGCCGTTGCTAAGGAAGTGACCGACCGCGCATGCCCACAGCCATCCATTGACGTCACTCGGGACACTCCGCTATCCACGGAAGTGATATGGTAATGAGCTTTCGCCATAAAAGGATGTTTTCGAGACCCCGAGACGTATGATAATGAGCTTCTGCCATAAATGGATGTTTCCGTAAGAGTTCGACTATATTTTCTCTCGGGAATACACTGGATTGAGGCGAAGATTGCCGATCTAACCCAAATTCAAGCTTGTAACTTCAGCTTTCTAACGATATGCGGCAGCAACAACAACGCCAACGATCTAGACCTGGAAATGGTTGTTGTCAACGACTAAAACTTGCCGTTTTCAGCGGTTTTAGGCGAATAATGACAGAGACCGTTTAACAACACGAGTACTTAGGTATTAATTAAACTATTTTCAATGATTTTGTCAGCCAATAAATTTATTTATGTGAAAATTGGGCACATTATGGACGTAAAAAATACAAAATCTCATTTTCAATTTTTTTATTGTTCAGCCCCGATATGTCAACGCGCGTCTCCCCTTAAAAAGGAATCCCTTTCCAAATAACAAAGTGCATATTGGTAGAGGGCCTACCCATAGAAGCAATATTTTTACAGGCTTAAACAATCACCAAGAGAAGCAATTTATTACCTGGAGGGACCACCAAGAGATTTCTATTCTGGACAACCCCACCCACCAATATATTATTTTTGTTTCCCCCCTTCCGTGGGGGGTACATACTTTCAAATGGAACAGCCCTGAACAGATGGAGATAATTTTAAGACAGAATAAATTTATATGAAGAGAAGTTGGGTTCATGCCTTATCATTGGGGTAATTCTTACTCGTATGAAAAATAATATAACATTTCTCACTTTTGTTCTCGCTAGAACTCAGCCGGTCAGGACTAAGGAAGAGAAAGAAGTTCTGGAACATTTTGCTGGAGTGGTAAGTGTGTCATCCTCACTATAAAATCAGCTACATCATATTACTGTGATCATTATGCTACCTTTTATGTGTATCGGCCATTTCAACCAAGGTTGCCTACAGAGGTGCACAATGTAAATGTAGTTTGCTTGACAAGGAAAGCTGTAAGTGGGCAGGAAAGAATTCTATCCATTGCCTGAAAAGAGCTGTCTGAATTGATTCACTTTCTTTCACTTCACCATTCACGATAAGTTAAAAACTAGAATGAAATGACAATTATGTGGGTTCGTGAGCGTGATGATCTGCATTTACCATCTAGCTACCCATTCATACATATATAAATTTTTCACTGAAATTTCTACACCGTGAAATGTCATCAAACTTCTTCAATATGTAATGTCTCATTTTATTATGCATGTTGTTCGTTTACAGTTTACAATGATTAACCCACAGACGTTCAAGGAGATCTTCTCAACTGTTATTGAGGTATCTATTCTTCGTTATAAATACTCCAAACTCTCAATACAATGCTGGATATCGAATATATTAGATGAGTTCTTCTATAGATATTCAGGGGTGTGAAACCTCTACGATTACCTCTAAGCTAAATTCTGAGAATTAAAGTTGAAATTATGATTCAGATATCTACCCTATCTTTGATTTTTCATTTGAGCCAATCTGTGGCTGAATGATAAGTATGTATTAACATTCTGACAGTAAATCCTGTCGTCTTTGCTATCTAGTTGATTCGACTTATTTCCTAAGGTACTCAGTCCTTTCATATCAAGCAACACAGCTCCTCATTTATGTCATGCATATGAATAGTGATTTGTTTTGGCCACAACTATTGTGATTATCTATTCCACCTGTAGTCCTATCATGTCATATAATATAATGTGTATAATGTTTTCCCTTTGGCAGTACATGGTGGACAGAATCCATGCCAACTATGCCCTTCAGGTGAGTGCTAGTTATCTCCCTTAGTTTGTGAAATTTTCCAGTATCCCCACAACTCTTTCCATGTTCTAAGCTCCGACCAAGGTTTATCAGGAAAACCATTGTGCACAGTTTCAGTTTTTGTTCATGGGTCAATCAATCCTACTCGGCTGTTTCTATTCGGTTAATAATGATGCATGAGAATAAAAAGTTCATCTAAAAACAGGATTTCGAAGTAGTTTACCTTATATTGATTATGATCGTGTATTTTGATTGGACGGGCACAGTATTCAGGCCCTAATCTAGAAATGAAAGGCAGGGGTTGGTAATCCGGTTGAGGGGCAATCAAAGTCGCGAAGCCTCGCTCGCCATGAGAACCAGTGGGGGGAGGGGGGGGGAGCACCCCCTTCTCGCAGCTCGTGGATTTCTTTTGTGAATGAACTAATAAATGATGCTCTCTGAAAGCATTTTGAAACTGTTTTCTGGAGTTTCAGCAGTAAAGAAAACCCCACACACAGCTAAAATGGAAGAATATTCAGTATCCTGATTGATGATATACACACGATACCTCATTTTACTTCTGGTTATCCAAATCTATTTAAAACCTGGAAATAAGTATAGTTTGTTCTGGTACAAGTTTCACCATGCCTTTTGTATAATTGCTGTCCGTATTTTCAGTTTTTTTTATGTGTAGTAATTTTTACAAATTGTTTGCATTTTCAAATTATTGGTCAAAATGAAGTTAGTAAATAAAAATTATAGAAGCCAGCAAAATGAAATTAATTCAATGCTCAATCTTATTTCAATTGTGGGTCTATTTCAGTATTTGTTTGGGTAATTTTGACTGTGAAAGTAATATTACGTCTATTCAAAATGTTATATTGTCTTGCAGAATTTGTGTTCCAAGGATATGCCATTATTTCTTAATTAGATCAAAGGATATCAATGAATAAACACTTGATTTCGTCAACGGAGGTAATTTGATAGGCACATTCAACTGTACGCATTGTACCGTACGTACGCTTGGTGTTGGAGTTTTTCAAGCCCTTCGGTGTCATCTGCTTCAGCGGGACTAGCCGCTTCCTCCTGACTAATTTGCCGGCAAACAACGATGTTAGCATCATCGTACCGGCACCGGACTTCTGTAGAGCCCGCTGTTTGTCCCTTTCATATCACCTGGAGTTTGGCATTGTACTTCTTTTGCGACGAGCTGAGTGGCTGCTTGAACAGCGCCTTGCACTTCGTGTCCTGGTTTTGGGGCCCTAACCAAGACGCAATACCATAAGCGTGTGGCCCTGAACATGCGTGATGCCGAGAGCCGAAACAAAAGTGAATGACAGAAACTTTACGTTCTACTGTTTTTAGATTAAAACGTGTATATGGGAATTTGATTTGAGATAATATTTCAGAAATGGAGGTCACAATTCCAATGATAGAAGTCTGCCAGGCACACAAAATTGAACTTTTTGAGCAACATGTGGCAATGACGAAAACTGGTCACCGGGTAATGGTTTTTTAGCCAGCGGCAAGGGCACCGGAAGCCAACGGCAGCGTCCGATATTCGGACGCTGAGAGGGGCTAGATTAGGGCCTGGTATTTGTATCATCCAGTAGTCCCTGGAGAAAGTAAACAGTCAACATCCGGTTAATAGGCCTTTTACCTAGTATGGCTGAAAACAGCTTCTTGGCCGTTGGTTGCCGAGTGGTCTAAGGCACTTTGCTGGTGATCACTAGCCTCACACCACTGAACCAGCATGGGTTCCAGCCCCGCTGGTGCATGTGTGAAAGTTTGCCAGTTACTTGCCGATGGACAGTGGTTCTCTCTGGGTACTCCGGCTTCCTCCACCAATTCAACCAAACTGATTTTCATCATATGAGTGAAATAACCTTGAATGTGACATTAAACCGAATCTCTGCCCCCACATCCCTTGACAGTCTTGAGCTGTCAAGGAGATAAAAAAAAGTTAAGAGATGTGACAAACAGATCAATCTGGAGTGATCCCAGATACCATATACATGGACCAATCTCAATAAATTAATTTCCCATATGTGCTTTCCAATTGCCATGATTGTATATGTCGCTCTAGGATTTTACTCATTCAATTGAATTGGGTGTTCAGTACTTATTAGATCTACATGTACTTGCATTGAAGTTGAGAACTGTATGAGTTTCCTCTTGTAAATGCCACTGAAACTATTTTTTCAGGTGATAGTGAATTCCTTCCTGGCTAACCCAACGACTTCGGCGACCTTTGCCACCATTCTGGTTGAATACCTGCTGGCCAGGTTGGAGGAAATGGGATGTGAGTAACTAACTGTATGAATTTTCTTCCAGCCAAACTAAATATATTAAAAGATGTTTCTTGTTGTTGTTCTTCATACAACAACAACAACATATTTGTGTTAAAGAGAGTTCCACCAATTCCAGTACAATCACTCCGCACTGGTTCTTGTTCAATATTTATTTGAAGGTTCTACCAAATGATTCCCGCACCCCATAACTTTTTTATGCTAAATTGAAGTAAGAGGTTATATTTGACATTTAATAACGGTTTGCTGCTTTTGGGAATGGTTGAAAAAACAACAAGAACTTGTACATGTAACTCTGCATTTCCACGCCTGTTTGAAAATAGGTGAAGACCATGACGTCAGAGTCTAATTTGATGGCATTTTTCACAGAAAAAAAATATCCATTTGTCCTTTATTCAGCTTCTCTGTATGTTTACATGCAACGTGTACAGGGTTGGTATTTGGTAGAACCTTTAAGACAGTAGTCCAGTTGCTAGAAAGTTTTCTTCTTTATTTCAGTCAATTTCATGATAAAGTTTTGACATGTCCCATCTGTCATCCAGCTGCAACATTATTACATATATAAAAGATTTCAACACATTTTGTTTGAATAAAATAGCATGCACATAGAAAAAATAAGTTGCTGTATTGCTTAAGTGTGACAGATGTGACAACAACCATGGAACATTAAATTCTCTCTCCACAGCGAACATGGAACGTTCCAATCTTTACTTGAAGTTGTTCAAGCTGGTGTTTGGATCGGTCTCCCTCTTTGCCCAGGACAATGAGCAGATGCTTAAGGTAAGTAAATATCAAAAGGCCTTCTGGCTGAACTTTGAACCTTGGCATAAATAAACAGTGATCCATAATCGCCACCAACATGATAATAACAGATTGTTCATTTCAAAAGTAAAATGACCACTGACTTTGAACTTCAGTCAGGACAGTCCACCTCAGGGGGACGTCACCTCAGGCTCAGGGGGTCAAGGTATCAGAGCATTATGTTCATATTGAGTGACACCTTCAGAATGGGTTAATCTGGGGATCTGGCTCTGGGCATTTCAAGCTTCACAGGCGCCCCTCAGTTTTTACCCCTCGGCCCAAATTTGGCCAAAGGGTATTGTCGTCGTCATATACGTCCGTCTGTCCATCGGAGCATCTGTCACACCTTTCTCGTTACCAAGATGTCTTTAGAACGACTTACCCTAGGCAAACCAAACTTGCAGTGCACATCCCTATGCTCGTGACCCAGAACCCTATTGAATCTGGACCCTATTGGTTGGAAACTTTGGTGGCCATCTTTAATTTATGCAAAACCATCACAGCTTTCTCTCCACCAAGTTATCTTTAGAACGACTTATCCTAGGCACACCAAACTTGCAATGCACATCCATATGCTCGTGACCCAGAACCCTATTGAATCTGGACCCGAATGGTTCGAAACTTTGGTGGCCATCTTTAATTTCTGCGAAACCATTAATCTTGTGTATCTTGGGTACCATTTCGCTGTTCAGTGTGAAACTTGTTATAGATCAATGATGCATCAAGAAACTTCAAAGGAATACCAAACCAGTTTCCCTGATTCAGTGGAAACCTTGGCGGCCATCTTTAATTTATGCAAAATCTTTAATGATATATATTTAAGTGTTCTATACGAAACTTGGTATATGTCATCGATGTATCAAGAGACTTACAATGAATAACCATCCTCTGAGTGGCGGTAAGGATGGGCGGCCATCTTTAATTTATGCAGAATCATTAATGACCTCTATCTCTGATATCTTTCAAATGCTCGATGTAATATTTGGTATACATCATCGATGCATCAAGAGACTTTCGTAATGAATACCGGTTTCTCTGATTGGACGGAAACCTTAGGGGCCATTTCTAATTGCAAAATTTTTGATAATCTATAAATTGTCACTTGACTGCTTGGTGTTCCTGACATCTTGCTTCAAATTGAATACATTATGAATGACTGGCGCCCAGAGCCGAGGGGTTTTCAGATGTGCAGCTTCGTATTTAGCTTGGCATCTACCCTTTATTATTGCTCACAACTTTTTCACGGGGCGATGTAGACCTGTAGGGTCTAATGGTCCTGTTGTAATACTGAGAGAAAACTTGAGAACAAGTAGTACCGTTTCTAGGGTGACTGGTTGAACTGCTTTAGGCTTTGAGAAGAAGAGCAGAAGAAAGGAGTCCTCAAGTTATTCAGCTACTGCAGATAGTTTGGTCAACTATTTTGGCTAGATTTTGTACCACCAGGTTTATATTAGTGAAGTTAAATATTTTCTGATATTCTTCTGTATGTTCAGATGTAATCTTCACAGAGTTTTTCTGTTTTAGAGCATGAATACAATATGGATACCATTCTGGGGTTGCCGTAGAGAGTTTTCCTGAGAGGATGTCATAAATCTCTGTCTGATAAAAACTTTATCCGGTATACTTAATATATGCATAACAAACTAATTTAAGGGATACTTATCATATGTTGGCAAGGAATTCTAATTTTCTAGGCTCCCATTCATGCAGAGATTGTATTCACAGTACATGGTGTAACTTGAGGATTTATACACAAATCCCCTCCACCAGACCCTCTATATCAGGTGGCTGCAGACACACACATGACCCGGGTCAATAGCTTGGTTCATCCTGTTTAAATATAATTGACCTACATGTACCCTGCTGGAGAATTTCTTAGCTCCATGATCCAATAATTCAGTGTTTACTTTATCACTTGACTGTAACCTCCCAAACTGGGAGTGTACTGACAGCAGGAGGTACATGTATATATAAGATGATACCATGAGAGGACTCTTCCCATCTAATGATAAGGTTTTTACATTGTATCCCAATACTGATTTTTTTGTCATTTACTGCTGAAGGATATATGCTTTCTTTAATCCCCTATAAAGACATAATTTATCATATCATTAAGTCAGTTTCATAATAAATTAGGAATTTGTCCCATCTGTCACAATTTTACATGTATCACATGTACAATTACACTAATTCACTAGAGATCTTTGTTAAAAGAATTGTGTGAGACTGGAAAAATTGTGTGGCTCATCGCCATGGGATGGAACATCAAAGAGTTAGTGGAATTATTCCAACAGCCTATTTCGACATTTAAATTGCCCCGTTTCAGTGCCTAAGGCTCTAGTTTTTTCAACTTTTTTATATACATTTCTCTCTGAAAGTTTTTCCCAAAAAATGTTCTTGAACACCCACTCGAGAGTTGTTTGGTATCTTCTTTCACTTGCATGAAATAGTATTTTTGAAGGCTGACTCTTCAAGTAACTCTTATAAATATTGTTGGTTTCATGTAACTGCATTAGTTTGCCAGAAAAGATTGATATATTTGATCTGTGCGAAAGACAACATAACAAAAAGATTAAAAAAGCCTCCCTTCCTCATCATTTTTGTCCAAAAATTGCCGGTGACACTAGAGATTAATTGTATTCAGCCTAGTCATCACTAGGTACAGTAAAAAATTATTTTCTTGCAAATTTCTTAGATTTTCTTGAATTTGTTGAAATTTCTTAGATTTTCTTGAATTTCTTAAATAGGAAAAATACATTATTCCCTCTGTGATACAATGTTTAGAAAGTTCCAAAAAATAATTATTATGACGTTTTGGGGGATAGTTCCTGGCAGTTATTGGGCATTTCCAAAGTTTATAAATCTGTTTAAATTTTTGTCTTGTCAGTAAGATATGATTTTATTCTCAAACAAGAAAAAATAAAAAACCCTTCCAATTTCTTAAAATGGGAGACTGACAAGAATTATTATCTTAAATTTTCTAAAAAATTTAAGAAATTGTAAGAAAATAATTCTTGTCAGTCTCCCATTTTAAGAAATTGGAAGGGTTTTCTTATTTTTTCTTGTTTGAGAATAAAATCATATCTTACTGACAAGACAAAAATTGAAACAGATTTATAAACTTTGGAAATGCCCAATAACTGACAGAAACTATACCCCAAAACGTCATACTAATTATTGTTCAGAACTTTATACAGGGATGAGAATATTCAGCGGAAACACTGATTTCAGTGTTTTTTGTTGAAAAGTCAGATTTCAAATGTGTCAGCTTTTCATTCCAAACATTCAAATTTGGCATTTTCTTGAGGGGGGTTAACATTTTTCAGTGTTTTTTTGGGTCGTTTTCCATGTTTGCAGTGTTTTTCGACTTGAGCAATTCTCATGCCTGTTTATAAACATCGTATCACAGAGGGAATAATGTACTTTTCCTATTTAACAAATTCAAGAAAATCTAAGAAATTTCAACAAATTTGCAAGAAAATTATTTTTTGCTATGGGCATGCAATCACATCTCTTCCTATGTTTGTATATGGGGAACACTGAGCTGCTAGGGCATGATACAGCTATGCAGTAATTCCTCTAATGAATCAATTACCCTATCAGGAATTGATCAGCCATGATTTTTGGAGAAAAATACGATCGAAAGTTGTAATAATTCAATCACCCTCTGATTTTTTAGTAGATCCCGTTTGAAATAAAAATGTTATCACATGCAACACTAATGTGCACTTGTTGACCAGGGATTCAAAGTCGTCCGTTTTACCACTGTAACCCTGTATGAATATCTCAAAAATTGAAAAATGATTGTTAAAAACTAAAAAGTATGCAATTTAGGAGGAAAATACTAAATATTTTCACAAAAACTCAATTTCAAACAAACAAAAAAACTTGCAACTTTCTTTAAAAATATTTGTCCAAATTAAATGCCATTACGAGGAGAGTGAGAGAGAGAATTACAGTTTAATGTCGCGTTCATTCTCTCTCTCTGTCCTCGAAACGGATTTAATTTGGACAAATGTTTGAAAAAAGTTGTGTGCAAGAACACCAAAAGATGATATTATTACATAATAGGGATGAGTGAGATAAACATCAATATCAGGATTTTCCTGTGTTTTATATTTCAGCCCCACCTTCATACTATTGTAAACCGGTCTATGGAATTGGCCATGAGCGCCAAGGAACCTTATAACTATTTCCTGCTGCTGAGAGCGCTTTTCCGGTCCATTGGAGGTGGAAGTCATGATTTGCTGTATCAGGAATTTTTACCATTGCTGGAAAATTTATTACAAGGTAAGAAATGATAATAAAACAGTTTCAGTTTCACCGAGTCTTCTATTATTTACTCAGTGTTGAGCATTTATTGAGAATTATTGGTTGATTTTGAGTTTGACTCTGTATTGTTTAGGAGGAATCCAGCATCACATTTAGATACTGTAATTTTCCAGCATTATATTATTTTTGAGTAGGTGACGAAATCACTAAAATATCAGGCTTGTTTATATGAAAGCAAGATAAGCAGCTTTTCTGCTGAAAGTAGACATCAGAAATTGGCCCCTGTCACCCTCTGAAAATCCTTTAATTTTTGTTACCACAAGAAGAGTAATTTCCGACAAGGGTGATCAAATTTCTTTGAACAGGAAGTTGACAGAATGGTTCAAAGTCCTACAGATAATCCATTATTTATTCTAATTATTTTAGCGATTTTCGGGGACGATAAAATTTATTGTAATGACTAATCGAATTTTGTTCACTAAATTGGGGGTGATTGAATTTTAATTGGGTGAGTGAATTATCTGAGGAATTATCATGCTTAAGAGAAAATGCTGGAGGTACAATAATAATGACACTGTGATAAGATTAAGAGCTTAGGGCAATCCCACTCTCTAAAATGGAGGTAAAAAAAGTCATTTTTGCTCAGTAACTTTTAATTCCTTCTTAACCTATGCTTCAAAATTTCAGGCGCATTTATCTATCTATTGTTCCATGTCCTAAAATTAATTTGCCATTTGAAGAACCAGTCATTGTTGTTACAACAACATGACAGATACTTGGCCTATTATTATGCAAATTAGATAGATTCCAATTTATGCTTTTACTACTACTTAATGGGGATATATATGTCTGTGTGATCCTCAAGGGGATTTTGCTGAATTCATTATGTAAACTGATTTATTGAGCAAAAACAACCTTTTTTACCTCCATTTTAGAGAGCGAGATCGTCCTTAGCTGTTTAGCCAAAATCAAATGCGCATGCACTTGATTTTGGTGAGCGAGAATGCTCATCATGTGCTAAATATAACCTTCATATTGTCCTTGCAGGATTGAACAGTTTACAGAGTGGTCTACACAAGCAGCATATGAAGGACCTGTTTGTAGAACTATGTCTGACCGTACCTGTCAGACTGAGCTCTCTACTGCCCTATCTCCCCATGCTGATGGACCCGCTGGTCTCTGCACTGAATGGATCACAAACCCTAGTTAGCCAGGTAATTAGGTTAATTAATCTTTTCTCTTTAACATTTTTGTGACAATTCTTCAAGTTTAAGAGACTTTTTTTCCTGCCATATATCAGTTTTCCTGCCATAATATAATTTTATGGCAAAACCTTCATCCAATGTTCTTTTTACTTCTATATAGTGATTTATTGTAACTCGTATATCGTAACTTACTTATATATTGTAACTTTATTTTTCAGTAGTGGAAAGATATGTGGTAATGAATCATGATATGTGTAAAGGTAGAGATGTAATAATAATCATGATGTTATAGAAATTTGATAGAAAATGCCTGTCTCATATTTTGACGGTAGCTGATTCTCTGCAATATATCGGAGCCAATTTCTCATCGGAGAGAGACATGTAAGAAGAGTGACATTTTGCACAGAACCTCTGTCATTTGTGCATTCTATTCTGAAATTTCATGAAAACCCAACCAAAATGTAGGTTCAACTGACTAAAACGAATTCCTCTTTACAATTATTTATGCTATGATATCTTAGATGCCAGCCCCAATGATACAACATGACTGCAAGCCCAATGTCATTTTCTTTTAAAATAACATGTGAAGTACAGTATTGGAGATTTTCATTGATTCTTAATAGATTTTCTCGAAATTTCAGTATGAAATGCACAACGTAGAGATATTCTATGTAATTTCACTGCTCTTAAAAATTTTGTTCCTGATGTATTGCCGAAAATGACATTTATACTCTTGACCATGTTAGAAAATTCAGAAAGTTGTTCTGTATGGTTTCAATGGTCATTGGTTCATCTGGGGGAAAAAAAAATAACAATGGTGGTACATCAGTGAACAGGGAGGGGGGATATTTTGAGTTGTCAAACTCTTGTTGTTTTTTCAGGGGTTGAGGACACTGGAGCTGTGTGTAGACAATCTTCAGCCTGACTTCTTGTATGACCATATTCAGCCTGTGAGAGCAGAACTCATGCAGGTCAGTCTTTGCTTCTTCCTGGTCATGTTGTAACCTTCAAATACTACCTTCATTTTATAACTTGCCTAGAGACTGGTTGCCTCCCTTCGTATTCCGTACAGAAGACGGGTCATGGCTACGTCATCTTTGATGGATGCTGATACGGCGGAATTCGAAAGGCCTTCGGGTCATGGCTACGTCATCTTTGATGGATGCTGATACAGGCGGAATTCAAAAGGCCTTCTGGCTGAACTTTGAACCTTCGCATAAATAAACAGTGATCCATAATCGCCACCAACATGATAATAACAGATTGTTGTTCATTTCAAAAGTAAAATGACCACTGACTTTGAACTTCAGTCAGGACAGTCCACCTCAGGGGGACAACGTCACCTCAGGGGGTCAAGGTATCAGAGCATTATGTTCATATTGAGTGACATCTTCAGAATGAGTTAATCTGGGGATCTGCAGGTCAGTCTTTTCTTCTTCCTGGTCATGTTGTAACCTTCAAATACTAACTTCATTTTATAACTTGCGTAGAGACTGGTTGCCTCCCTTCGTATTCCATACAGAAGACGGGTCATGGCTACGTCATCTTTGATGGATGCTGATACGGGCGGAATTCGAATGACAGGTCTTATTGGCTGATATTTCCAACAGCCTGATATAATTTCAACATTTAAAAAAAAAAAATTCTGTATTTCTAGTTACTCCAGTGTATTTTCTGAAGAGCCTCAGATCCTCAGACAGCTTGTCATGAGTGGCATCTGTCTGGGGCACCCATGGGGTTCTCGGATGTGAAAAGACACAGGACTTCTGAAAGATCAGAGCCGAGAGGGAGATATTTGTTCTCTTGTCGGTGACCGGATGGGATCCCTTTGACTTGATATTATAACAATATGAAAACCATCACATGTAATTGTCCCCTCCCCCACCTTTCTGTTCTGTTTCCATTTCTGCCAGTTTTATACACTTCACTTGTTATTCATTCATTTGACAGGCACTATGGAGAACACTGAGAAATCCTGCTGATAACATCGCGCAGGTGGCGTTTCGAGTCCTGGGAAAATTTGGGGGAGGTAATCGCAAGATGCTGAGAGAACCACAGAAGGTGACTGCTTTAATATCTGTCACAAGTTCTGAAATATCATGAATGTTATCGACTGTCTTAACTCTCATCTATCGTAAATTATCCAACCTATCAAATGTCTTAGTTATCAAAGATCCTCATAAAGTGTCATAAATTATAAGCATTGAACAGTTCATCAACTATTGTAAGTTATCTACTGTGGGAAAAAATGGAATGGAATGCTTTCAGCAGATTAGAGAGGTCCCGCTCTCTAAAATGGAGGTAAAAAGGGTTGCTTTTGCTCAATAACTCAAGAGGATTTTGCTGAATTCATTATGTACATGTAAATTGATTTAGTGAGCATAAATGACCTTTGTTGCCTCCATTTTAGAGAGCGGGATCGCCGTAACCTGTTTAGGCATTGAGAACTGCACGTGTAAGACGACATTGATGATTATACTGAGTGTATGATGATAGACTATACTTTGTGTTTCAGTTGAATTACAACGATAAAGAGACCGTGGGCCCCTGTGTGACAGTATACTTTCAGGAGTGTAAGACCCCGATCTACCTACCTGTGGAAAAGGTGAGAACACTGAGAGCATAGTCACGGTATTTGGAATGTTCTTAATTCTTCTCATCTAGTCTGGATTATGGCTACTACAAGCTAAAATTGTAACTGCTACTTGGTAACTGCTACTGCTACACATTTCTCTCTTAAAGGAGAAGAAAACATGTGACTAATGTATACACTGAATGAAAGATCTATCTCCCCATATCCAAAAATGGAAGCAAATATTTTTTGCGATTTTTTCCACTCGATTAAATCGGCGTTCAACCTGCGCATCGTTGCCTCTCAAGCATGCCACCATTTTGGCTCGGGTCGTCTAAGCGTGTGACATCACCCGGGCCTCGCCACTCCCTAGTGGGGAAGGAGAAAATATAATGATATTGCATCGAGATATATTACAAACCAAGCCTTTCTTACATTGGAATGATTACAATTTGACAGGAATAGGAACCGCACGTTGTGATATGACTGAAATAGTGTTGAAAAACTAATAAACTCACTCCAATTTATTGCATCAGCCTCACTGTGCAAAAGTTCTTATTTATGTCTCAAATCTTCACCTGCTATTGCTATGGCCTTATCTCCCTTAGGAGTATCCTTTGCAAATAATTAAAAACTGAAAGTTGTCTCCCCTTAGTGAGCTCAGCCAGCTCAGCTAGGTTACTTAAGCCCCTGCACTTTCCTGAATCTCCCTTTTTACCCCTCAGCCTATTAGGCTGCGGGGTCTTGTCGTTGGCATGTACGTCCGGTCGTTCGTACGGTCGTCCGGTCGTCAACAATTCTTGTGATCAATCTAGAAACCGGACCGTTGCTTCTAGAGACTTCAAATTTGGTACACAGAATTGTTGGGTGGTCAACCACAAGCCTATTGAATCTGGACCCGATTGGTTGGAAACTTTGGCGGCCATCTTTTATTTATGCGAAACCATCACAGCTTTCTCGTTACCAAGCTTTCTTTAGAACGACTTACCCTAGGCACACCAAACTTGCCGTGCACATCCATATGCTCATGACCGAGAACCCTATTGAATCTGGACCCGATTGGGTGGAAACTTTGGCGGCCATCTTTAATTTATGCGAAACCATGAATCTTGTGTATCTCGGAAACCATTTTGCTGTTCAGTGTGAAACTTTGGAGAGATTATCGATACATCAAGAAACTTTGAAGGAATGACCAAACCAGTTTTCCTGATTAGGTGAAAGCCTTGGTGGCCATCTTTAATTTATGCAGAATCTTTAATGATGTATTTCTTTGATACCATTGAAGTGTTCTATACGAAACTTGGTATACAGCATCGATGTATCAAGAGACTTGACTTGCACTGAATAACCACATCAATTCTTCTGAGAGGCGGGAAGGATGGCCGGCCATTTTTAATTTATGCAAAATCATTAATGATCTCTATCTCTGATACCGTTTAAGTGCTCGATATAAAATTTGGTAAACATCATCGATGCAGCAAGAGACTTATGATGAATGACAGAACTGGTTTCTCTGATTGGGTGGAAATCTTGGTGGCCATCTTTAATTTATGCAAAATCTTTAATGATATATATCTCGGATACCATTTAAGTGTTCTATATGAAACTTGGTATACAGCACCGATGTATCAAGACACTCGCAATGAAGATCAGTTCCTCTGAATGACCGGAAGGATAGGCGGCCATCTTTAATTTATGCAAAATCATTAATGATCTCTCTCTGATACCGTTCAAGTGCTCGATGTAAAATTTGATATACATCATCAGTGCATCAAGAAACTTACGATGAATGACAGAACTGGTTTCTCTGATACCGTTTAAGTGCTCGATATAAAATTTGGTAAATATCATCGATGCAGCAAGAGACTTGTGATGAATGACAGAACTGGTTTCTCTGATTGGGTGGAAATCTTGGTGGCCATCTTTAATTTATGCAAAATCTTTAATGATATATATCTCGGATACCATTTAAGTGTTCTATATGAAACTTGGTATACAGCATCGATGTATCAAGACACTCGTAATGAAGATCAGTTTCTCTGAATGACCGGAAGGATAGGCGGCCATCTTTAATTTATGCAAAATCATTAATGATCTCTCTCTGATACCGTTCAAGTGCTCGATGTAAAATTTGATATACATCATCAGTGCATCAAGAAACTTACGATGAATGACAGAACTGGTTTCTCTGATTGGGCGGACTTTCTACATCACTAAGGAACCACTGTTCAGCGACTAATGTTGTCATACTTGGAGACTTCAACAATGACTTTGCTGTCGACTCGGCTGAAACAACCAAGATAAACGACTTCTTCCAAGAGCATGGGCTCTTTCCCTTAATCCACACCCCAACCACAGATCTTAGGACAACCATTGACCAGATTTTCACCAATTTCAAACTCACAGATATACAATTTGGTGCCCATGAAACATATTATTCATATCACAAGGCTGTTTGGATTGCCATCCACCCACCCTCATCCTCTGCTTGATCACAGATGGAAAGAGACAATCAACAGGTACACAGGGATTCATACAGTTATTGCTATCAAAGACTTTTATTATTGTTTAGATTATTATTAGGGTTCAAAGCCAAAATGGCTTGAAGCCTTTTGTTTTTGTTCAGAATATTCTGTTCTTCCGCCATATTTTTCGCACGCGCTATGTCAAAATATTTATTATAATCCTTCAATGCATCCAACATCCCACACTGAATTTATCATATTTTAATCTTTTACAAGCCACTGCTAAAGCATCTTCTGCATTCAACCAAATCTTTCAGGCTTTTACTTATGCATTTTTCATTCATTGTGTACCAATATACACTGACTAAAACTGTCTGGCTGAGGGGTTGTTGCACCTTTTAGGTGCTGCCTCATGTTTCTCTATTGCACCTACTCGCGAATGGTTTGCTGTCAAGGAAGTGTCCTATAGTGTGCTAGTTTGGTTTGGTTGTCGTTGGTTTGACCTACGGTTGTATTTTTCTAAGCTAGTATTTTCTTGCTGTATTACTTAGACATTATGTCTGAGATATCTGTCCCTGTAGATTCTAATTCATGCCGTTCGTGTCGGCAGTTTTGGTCTAGTTTGGATGCTCACACTGTGTTTCTCATGCAAAGATCACCTTTGTTACCGTCAGTCCACGCGTTTAGAGTGTCTAAGTTGGGATGATACCGCCTGGAGGAATTATGCCCAGGCTAGACGAGCGTATTTATTACGGGTTACGGATAGACCCTGCTTTATCTACGGACGAAAGACGCCAAAATGAAATTGCTCTTGTCCGAGTTTTCAAATTTAACGAAGATCTTTCTGTTTCTCGTTTGGATTTATCGCATAGACTTAGTTCCGTCATGTCAACATCGTTCTATTAGTATCCCCTCCAGTGGGACTGCTGTACGAGAGGATAATGATAAAATTCCAGACAGTTTAGAACCAGTTGGCAAAACTTGTCTGGCATGTTTGTGCACAAACCCGTTTTCTTTGTTTGGACAACAAAGGATTGTGTTCCCTTGCCGGCCTTCTCGACCGCTCTTTTGTTATCAACGAACAAAAGATTTTAGCTCCACGGGCCGGCCTGCACTCTGTTCTTTGGGAAAAAAATTGCTTCAACGCAGGATTACAAGTTTCTGCAGGGAAGTATTCTAGCTGATTTTTAAACGATAACATTATATCATATCCTTTCGTTTTCGTTGTTGTTGTTGTGTTTCGGGACCTTCCAGTTTTTGGTAGTTTACATCTATGCATACAGTTCATTTTGCCTACCAAAATTTACTCTCTTGTTAAATCAAGTGTTTCTGTTTATTTGATATCGTGTGATCAAGAGAGATCTTGCAGAGGTTTTTCTCTGCCATTTTACTTACGTTGTTGTTGTGTTTGTCTTCGTCGCCACAAGTCAAAGCTATACACTACGTCTTTGTTACATTTTAATGTGCCTACCAAATTACTCTCTTTGTGGAATCAAGGATTATCACTTTATTCGTGATATGTTTTGATCAAGAAAAGAGATCACGAGATCGTTTATTAAGAAATTGTGCTATACTTTGGAACACATTTTCTGCTAGTAAATATTGCATTGTTAAATAATTGTAACATTTATTTTTCACAACCAAAATTTTCCCGTCGGAATACGGAATTATTACCGATGCTTCCGAGATCGGTTGGGGAGCCATCTGGACTGACTGGAGGTGTCCGGCAGATGGTCTAGGTTGGACGCCAGACTTCACATCAACCTTCTGGAGATGAAGGCAGTCATCCTAGCAGTTGAGCATTGGAGTTGGCATCTCGTGAATTCATCCTTTCTTATCACTACGGACAACTCTACTGTCAGTGCTCAAATCAACAAGATGGGTACCACCCGATCTTTTCTCAACGTTTCGTCTGGTATGGGGTCTTTACGACTGGGCTCTCATTCATCTCTGTCATCTCAATGCTCGCCATGTCCCGGGTCGACTCAACATGCTCAATGTCTTAGCGGCCGCCTTTCTCGTCCCGACACCGCGCTTCAGACCGAATGGCAACTTCATCTGGAGGTCTTCCGCCAGATTTGCAGCATCTGGGTGACCCCCTTGATCGACCTGTTTGCGACGAGGAACATTGCGCAGCTCGCCCTCTTCGTCAGTTCTGGACCCTTAAGCTTTCGCCATCGACGCCCTTTCTATCAACTGGGACAACTTCCTGGCTTATGCCTGCCCGCCCATGGCCCTGATTCAGGAAGTTCTTCAAAGATTACTCAGCATGACTGCGTCATTCTGCTCGTGGTTCCGTGGTGGCCTCATCGTCAGTGGTTTCCGGTACTGGTTCCACTTCTCACCGCTCCACCACATCGTCTTCCAGTTTGGCCCAGCCTGTTGCATCAACCTCACAGGATAATACATCACAACCCGCGGTGGCTCAACTTACACGTCTGCAGACTATCCAGAATGCACTTACAGTCCAAGGATTTTCAGCAGAAGTTGCACAGACGATGGTTTCAGCCAATCGATCTTCCACATCGCAGCTCTATCAATCGAAATGGGCCTATTTCGTCTCCTGGTGCCGATAACGTGATTCCGATCCCGACTCCACCTCTCTTTCCTTAGTAGCTGACTTCCTCCTTCCCCTACATCGGGATAAGAAGTTTCAAATCAGCACCATTGAGAGGTACCGGTCTGCTTTGGCTAGGGTTTTACGTCTTTCGACCGTACGACAGTATCTCTGCTCTCCTACGTGCTTTCGCCTTACAGTCTCGCCGTATTCGCCAGCTGTTACCGAAGTGGGATATTGGTGTGGTTCTTAGTGCCCTGCTTCGTCCGCCCTTCGAACCTTTACAGTCCGCCTCTATTAAAGCTGTTTCCTACAAGACTGCTTTCCTGGCGGCTTTCGCTTTGGCGTCTAGAGTTTCCGAGCTTCACGCTCTGGATAGGTCGTCTTTGACCTGGACGGCAAATTGGTCTCGCATTTCTTTTCGTCCCGTCCCTGAGTTCATCGCCAAGAATGAGGCTGTGCGCCAAGGTCCTTGTGCTCTACGTTTGTACTCCATCCCTGCTTTATCAGACTTTGTTCGTGACCTTGAGGACGACATCCTGTTATGCCATGTACGAGCCATACGTCACTATCTCTCTCGTACTGACCCTGGTCGGGGTTCTCGTCACCTATTATTCCTGTCTCTTCAGCCAACTGCAGTGCGTGACATTATCAAGAATACTATTGCTTCTTGGTTGAAGAAGACCATTAACTGGACATATCAACTTGCTATTGACGCTCCCCCACTTCTGACCTCTGCTTCTTCCCATGAAATTCGTGCCATCGCTACATCATGGCCTTTATGGAAGAACCTATCCCTTCATGACATTGTCCAGTCCTGTGCATGGAGTGCCAATTCAACCGATTTCTATCTGAGAGATATGTCAGTACAATCAGATAGAGTGACCACGCTTGGGCCGCTGGTGGCTGCCCAGCACGTGGTCCAGTAACTTCCAAAAAAGAGGGGGGGGTATCTTCGTTCAGCGCAGCAAGTCAGTCAATCAGCCAGCTTGCTGCATCATCACATCTAATCAGCCATTACATATGTCCACCATATTACATGATCACCTCAATAGGTCAGTCAGTCAGCCAACTTACAAGACCCGACTCATAGGTGAGTATGGTTTAGGCATGGTTTTTCTTAGTTATTACTGGTTTTACTCTATTAACACCCACTGCGTCTCCACGACTTGGGTTTTCCTTCTATTGAGTATTGTGTACCACATTTACAATCAGGTTTTTGATTTTAATCCACGAGTACCCTCAGCGTCTTCGACCCGGGTTCTCTCTGGGTGAGTATTTAGTGTGCTGTAAGCCAAACAGTCCGCCAACTTACGGCATCATCACAGCTAATCACATGTCCACCTTATTACATGATCACCTCAACAGGTCAGCCTGTTGCCAACTCACAAGACATCTTTCAAGACCTGACACAATGGTGAGTATTGGTTTCTAGGTATACTTTGTGTCAGTTTCAGGTTTAAAGTACAGAGAGTTTGGTGCATGAGAGCAATTACGACCAACTTACGAGATCATCTCAACAGAGGCAGCTGCTGTTAACTCACAAGTCATCTTACAAGACCTGACACATTTGTGAGTATTATTTTCAGGTTTACTAGTGTCAGCAACAAGGGACTAAAGTACAGAGAGTTGACGTAAGACGGCTTGTGGACTTAAAGAGTGGTATAAGATGGGCACCTTGTATACGATGTTGCCGGGATGTACATGACCGCTTCTATTCGTTATACACTGATTACCACTTGAATACTCACAGCGCCACCGACCCGAGTTCCTTCGTGGGGGTAAAATTGTGTACCACATCCACGATCACGGTTTGCATGGACGAGTAATTAGTGGCCACATTTACTATCTATTATGATTACTCCATGACTACCCACAGCGTCACCGACCAGGGTCCCTCTTGTCGAGTAATAGTGTGCCATGTCCGTGATCATCTCAGCGGTTACTCGGCCTGCTATTGGAACTACAACAAAGCCGAGGTTCGTACCTCCATATGTTGGTAGTGAGCCATAGCAATAGCAGGTGAAGATTTGAGACATAAATATTAAACATTTATAAACAACGTTAGTATTTATTATCAAATCGAACCTGCTATTGCTTTGATTACCCTCCCATCCTGCCCCTCACTCCATGGCCTTGCACACCACACGTCTCGGGCTATAAGAATGAGAAAGAGGGAGATTCAGGAAAGTGCAGGGGCTTAAGTAACCTAGCTGAGCTGGCTGAGCTCCCTAAGGGGAGACAACTTTCAGTTTTTAATTATTTGCAAAGGATACTCCTAAAGGGAGATAAGGCCATAGCAATAGCAGGTTTGATTTGATATTAAATACTAAAATTGTTTATAAATGTTTAATCTCTGATGCGTTTGTAGTAAAATCCTGCCGACCGACATTATGCACCACTGTTTCAGTACATCTGGTTTCAACATTGGGAATCGATGAAATGTCACGGTCTTTGGAAGGTTTGGATTCCCAGTTCTGTTAGAACAGCCAAACGCCACACACTGCGGCATGATGCCCGTGTATTTGCGGAATATTGGCACACTACCACTATCAAATTATAACAGTATACAAAATATAAACCTGCAGTCCCGAGAGCTTCTCATACTTTAACGTACAGGGCGGAAGTGAGTATGAACCCGGCTGACGCAGCGATGCGCACAATATGTTTTCGTCATTTTTGATTGGTTAAATAGATGCAAGCCCTTGTAATGGCGGTACTTATGAGTCGGTCCACAGGCTTCAGTTTTTGAGGTTTCAATATGAATAGATCGGCGGTAACAAATCGCAAAAAACATCTGCTTACATTTTTGGATACGGCATGTACGGGAGAGATAGATCTTTCGTTCAGTGTATACATTAGTCACATGTAACTCAAAGAACATTGTTGGTTTCATGCAAATTGTATCAAGCTGCTGTAGCAGTTCATCAGAAAAGAAAAAATATTTGGTACCGGTATCTCAAAAAAAAAATGAAAATATTTTTAAAAAAGCCTTCCTCTCTCATCTTTTTTTTTCTTCAAAAAAGTGTTTGTGAAGCTAGATATTAATTTTTTTAGCCATACGTATGTAGTTCCTCCTACATTGGGAGTGACCATGATTTGAAACAAAATATTGGAGATGATAAAATGTTAAAGTGAACGTAAAGGCTGAGGCAACATGCACTCTGTGGGAAAGAGCTACATTGAAATACTGAAATAGCGGCAACAAATATTTTTGGGGATTTTTTTGCACCGAGTACGAACGAAATTATCTCCGTTGTATTATTGTTCCCCGGCTGCCGCCATGCTGGCTATCTCACTCAGAGCAGTGACGTTGTATCACCTCGGAGCTCTTTACTTCGTGGAGTTAGAAAGCGCAGAAAGCATGTAAACATAGCGACGCACGAGGAGGCTAGCCTGACTTCAAGTTCTGACGAAGAGACAAATGAAGGTTTACAGGGTTACCAGATTGAACCAAAACGCTCCGATGTCGACGAAAGTAGTGAGTAGTTCATCGAACGTTTCAGGTCAGTAAACACTTGCTGGAGACACGCAACACAATCAAAACACGCTTGAAACAGCCGAGCTCTCCACCACCGCAATTACAATTCGTGCTACAGCGATGCCAAAACAAAGTGATACTACGTCACAGGAAAATATCACGTGCTCCGTACAAGCGTTTTCATTGGCGCAAGGCTAATCAATAAACTGATATGGCCGACTCCAGTCGCTCGTTGCATCAGTCAATAATTCCCGTGTTTGGAAATTTTTTTTTGGAAGGGAAAAAATCACAAAAAATATTTGTTGCTGCCAAATGATACTTTTAATATAGTTCTTCCACACAGTGCGTGTGTTGTCGCAGCCTTTACGTTCACTTTAATAGTATTTGGATTATTAGAGTGTGTACCATAATACACTTTATCATTTTTGCAGGCGATAGACGCCGCTCTAAAGGCACTGAAATCGAGCAGTACAGACACATACAGTCGGTGTCAGTCATGGGAACTGGTCAAGTGTTTTCTCGTGTCCGTGATGAGCTTGGATGATGATAAAGGAGCCTTGACCCATCTGTTTACTCACCCCAGGTACGTATTCTCTGTTTGTTTATTGCCCAATACTCTGAAGGGCTTGAGTAACTGGAATTGATGTCCGCAGGCCTCTCAGAGTGGTATAAAATCACAAAAATCATAAAAATTTGCCAGAAATGAGTAAACAGCATAAAATAGCAAAACATTTTTAAAAAATCATAAAATCATAAATTTTTGTTGGAAAAAAATTTATAGTCAGTTGACGAACTGGACTTAAAATCTTCGAAATCTGGTATTGGGCATGCTCACGAGTTCCAAGTAGTATGTACATCTAATGTTGTACAATACCTGGTTCTGTGTTGGGCTATATTATTAGTGCATTAGTCACATACATAGCCAGGGTTCTCTGATATCCGCTCATTCTTAACTCGACACACATGACATTGTACCTCTCCAATATTTACTTTGACTCTACTTTTAGGAGAAATCATAAAAAAATCATGAAAAATAGATGACAAAATCATAAAAAAGCATAAAATTTCCTTGAAAATAGCATAAAATATCATAAATTTTCAAAAAAATTGGCATAAAATCAATTAAAATTCCTTAAAAGTGACTGGGAGGCCTGTGTCTGTCAGGCCCTATTATCGATGAGAAAGGAATGCAGAAAATCAGATATAAAACCAGACTGATGCGACCTGGTCTGTTTGAGTAAAATTAACATGGTGATCATTCAATGTCTTTGCTTATATTTTTACCGCATGATGTATTACGGATTGAATTTAGCCACCAAAACTGGGTCCTTCACCATGCCAATTTCTGGCAAAAGAGATCATTGCCAAAATCGCTTGTTAAAAAGATAGGAAAAAACCTCAAATCTAAAGTGTAAGCAGAGTTTTTCCATCAGATAGGTGAAATTTTAGCTGTTGATAAGAGTTTTAAGGGATATACATGTAATTATTTACTTCATTATTCATTCTCAATTGATATGAATGCTCATTTGTCTATAAATGCTGGTTTTGTGGGATATATCAGGTGGCGAAAGGTAACAGTACCACTTGATATTTTTCAGTTTTACTGAGAAGGATATCCCAGCTCATAGCGGACCGCTGTACAAGAACCCAGACTCGTATTCACGTAAAGTGCATGAGCAGGCTTTGACTGGCATGTTTGGTGAGTTCTCTCCCCTGCTCTTTACCTCTATCTGTATCTCTAGCCATGTCGCGCTCCAGTGATATCATACTTACAGTTGGTAAATCATTTGTGCTTCCCGATATACAAGCATAGGGACATGGATAATATAAGTTGAAATGACGTTAAATCCATCATACTCCCTCACTCATCGGATAACATAACATTTTGTTTTTGAAATATTCAAAAGTCAATATTTGTACAGCAATTATTTTGAAAAGCTACTGTTGAAGGACCTGTATGTCTTGCCTTGTAAAAACCCGACGAACAGGATTAATAGCCCTGACTGAATAGCCATCTCTACAACACCAGTTTAAAATCGTAAAATTTGATTCATGTTTTCCTAAATATTCAATAGCTTTAAAGTGTTTACTTGTACTCATTCTTTGTCAAATGTTTATAATTTCACATTATTGATATTTCAGTGGCAGCCGCCATTAAGGAGTTGCGACCCACAGTTTTGCCCTTCATGGCGTGTATGGTCCGCCACTATACCATGATTGCTATAGCACATCAGTGTGGTAAGTTCTACTGATCATAGTGAATAAGTTAGACAGGATAGGTGACATTATGAATCTAACGCGGGAGAGGCGTTCAAATAGGCTCTGCCTCTTCGCCGATCCCTGTTTCCCTGGTGAAATAAATATACTGTTTAAGTCAACGCGGGACAATGTGTAAGACCCATCACTATCAGTAGAATCAGTGCTGGTCGTGAGGAAAATGCAGGAAAACACCTCAAAAAGCTGTTAGGCGAGTATGGGCGAGTGACCGTCACTCTCCTTGGAAAATGTTTAGGCGAGTGATGCTGTATATAATGGAGATTGAAATATATTCTTGCGTGTCACCGGATCATACTGTAAATTAATCTTGAATGGTTTAGTTAATTCATTATCCCAGTTGAGATAGGTAGGTAATTCGACAGAAATCCCCTTTGCCATACTGCCCGTGTTGACTGGGACGTTCTGCAAATGGCGGCCGTCAAACCAGGTCTGATCGGATTCCCCTTGACTATATCTGCTGCCTGAACTACTGAGGGTTTCCGAACAACGAAGAGATGTGACGTCACGAAAAGTTCCGCACAGTAGCATTTGAAGAGCACTGCGACGAAGACCGGTCAGGGGAATAGCCTGCAGGTTTCGGGAGCAAAATTTCCGGAAATAGGACATGTTTGATCGAACATTGAATAATTTTTTTTTGCACAAATTATGGCGAGTGCTTCAATACTCGCCATAATTGAAATTTAAGCGAGCATGAAGCGCGCGCGACTGACCGCTCGCCTCTCACGGCCAGCACTGAGAATGGTATAATAGAATATTCTCCTCCCTTTTTAATAGACAGCTTCTACGGTATATCTGTCTTCTATCTACGATAAACGCTCCTATAATTCAACCACCCTATTAACATTCAGTTACCTTCAGATTTTGCCTAGATTATTTCAGTATTTGAACTTTGCAGATTTTTTAACTGTGACTGCCCACGGCAAGCGATATGGTAAAATCAAATAGGCTATGTATTTTTTATCTAATGCTCCAGTTAATTTATGTGTCAGATTGCTCCAGTCAATTTGTGTGCCTGATTGCTCTAGTCAATTTGTGTGTCAGATTGCTTTTTGTCAATTTGTGTCTCAGATTTCTCTTGTCATCTGTGTGTCAGATTGCTCTAGTAAATTTGTGTGTCAAATTGCTCTGGTCAATTTGTGTGTCAGATTGCTCTAGTCAATTTGTGTGTCAGATTGCTCTAGTCAATTTGTGTGTCAGCAATCTGAGATTGCTCTAGTCAATTTGTATCTCTGATTGCTCCAGTCAACTTGTGTCTCAGATTACTCTTGTCAGTTTGTGTCTCTGATTGCTCTGGTGAATTTGTGTGTCAGATTGCTCTTACCATGCTTACTCTGTTCTATTTCCCAGGTCCTTTTCCAGTAGGAGAGAAGCAGAGTAAGTTACATGGTATGGACACACAGATTCTGATCGATGCCCTGGCTGTGATCATGGGGCATGAGGAGAAGGAACTTTGTAAGCCTGGTAACCTGGCCCTACATCTTATCCTCGACACAACCACTACCATTCTCGGCTCTAAGGAAAAGGTAACTCTCGATTCTTACTCTTGAGGTTATTTTGGGTATGATACGTCAAGTTAACACTTCCGGCACTGCTTATAGAGAATTTTGTTGCTAGTAGATATAAAACCAGTAGTAATCTATTTAAATACTCCTACTCTTTCTCCCATATAGACATGATCAGACATGTCGTATCTTTTAATGTTTGATGTAGATGCCTGAAGGTGGGTTTTGTAACTCACCGGTCGACTGGCTGAGCAATTTCTTCAGGACTCCTGGCGAGAACATATAGATTTTCATAGTTTTGGTATGAGATGGGCTTAGTCTACCGAGAAGGCACCAATGTTGATAATTCCCAAACAAGTCCGGAAACTTCCACGATGCATTTTTTCAAATAATCCTTACAAGCCTCGCACTGTTATCCGTGTATGATTGATGTTGTAGGCGTGTCAGTTGCCCCTGTTTGAGTACCTGGTGGATCGTATGTGCTCTCTGTGTTATGACCGGGCCTGGTATGCCAAATTGGGAGGGTGAGTTAATACAGGTCTAATTATGTTCTCCGACATGTAATTCTAATTTATCAGTTTTCCTGGGTAGATGTGCATAGTCTTTGACCAGAAGTTTGTGTAATACAAAGTAAAGTTACAAGTATATTCGACTATGGTTGGTGCAATGTGTTATCTTCTCTTACTAAAGCAGTGTGATATGTTACTCCATCCCTGAGAAAATGGTACACCTTTTTCTGACCCCACCACCCAAATACCATTTATCCTATCTCCGTAATGTTCATTGAATTATACCACCCACCACACATAGACCACAGAACTGGAAAATATTCATCCCATCCCATATACTTTTTTCTGGAACAGCCCTGATTGGTTTTCTGGCATATTTTGATTGTTTTGCCATCAAATTTCCTGTATATGCGGCCTGAATGAATGAATTTTGTGCTCTGATTGGTCATTGTTGAGGTAATACAATATGTTATCCCGTCCATGGTTGGCTGTTCTTCACATTACAGGTGTTTTGTCATCAAGTTCATGCAGCCTGAACATGAATGCATTCTGTACTCTGATTGGCCAATGCTGATGCAATGCAATATTGGTATGCGATCGCTGATTGGTTGTTGGTTATATTTCAGGTGTTATGCTATCAAGTTCCTGTATGAGCGTATGGCCCTCAAGTGGGTTCTCCAACACCAGTTTCTCTTCCTCAAGGCCCTTCTCTTCGTAATGATGGACCTCACAGGGGAGGTAACTCATGTAAATCTTCATTTTTAGAATTTTTCGAACATGCACAGTTGTAAAGTTGGTTCTCAGAATATACATGACACAGTGAAGTAATGAACATAATTTTAATATAGTGGAATCTGTCCTGGGATAAATTTGCTTCACTGGAACTAAGATGCATGATGCAATATTCTTCTTCAAAATTTCAGCAAGCAAGAGAGCATTTAATTTTACACTTGGTTTTCAGTTTTAAACTTGAAAAGCGTAGAAAATAACTGAAATCTGACAATTTCTTACTGACTGTTATAGTAAACAGTTCATGTTGAGGAAATTCATATGCCATGGATATGGACTGATTATTTCTCTCTAAAAAGTTCAGCAAAATTTGTTTTGATGACAAAAAAAACACCAACTTGTGGATTCCTAAAACAAAGTTCCAGCATATGGACTTAACAAATTTGCATGGCTTCCCAGTAGTATTTTTCAACAAAACTAACCAAGGCCGTAAAAAGATTTCTCAAGTATCGCCGCACCAAAGTTTTGACCTCCCCCCAACACTTTCTATTTGACATTTTCAATTTTCAGCAAAAAAATATCCTGCCGCATCTGTCTGAAACACCTGCTGAATACTTTTGTCTTTTAACTCGTATTAACTGTAACTCCTGGTAAATAACTGTGAGATGCGTGAATATATCAAATATAAATTTCCTTCGAAGCATATCTCCAACAAAAATAAGAAATAAAACAGAAACAGAGTAAAAAATAAAATGAAAAGCTGCCCACCCGCTCCATTTTTTTTCATAAAAAGTTACTTAAGAGATATTTAATTAAATTTTTACGGCCTAAGGGATCGTTTCCATTAATCGTTTTTTCTTCAGTCGCGATTTTTCTTTAATTTTCTCGATTGAAAAACGATCAATCGCGAATCAGTCGCGAGGATATCGAGAAAAAAAATGAGAAAAAACGATTGAACTTTTTCTGGAAAAAACCATTCTCTCGCGATATCGTTTTTGAATCGTTTACCCATGCGCGATCCGTTCTTGATCGCGAATCTTCAATCGCGAGAGAATCGTTTTTTTCAAGGCGCGAGAGAATCGTGAGGCGGAGTGATATTTGACACATAGGCCGTGTTGCCGTCGTACGCCGCTCTATCCGCGAACTGGGAACTACATGTAATGTTGATTGCGGATTTGTCGATGGAAAACCTATATTACTATACTATACTGTATAAATGCGTAAGATAACCGAATAATATATATGATTCACGATCTATAGTCTCCTACAAGCCGAAGTAGGCCGTATGCTGGAAATATCTTTTAATATTCCTGTACCATGCTTCCTGTGACGTTATTACATGTTTATTCAATAATCGTGTTAGTCGACAATGTATTAATGATACAGGATGATAGTCACAATATCTTGTTTTGTAAATACCGGGTACAGGTCATAAGTGGATTTGAGTTCGTTGATTGCATTATAAGAATGATTACGGCACAGGCTTGATAGAGGTGTGAATGGGCGCATGGCGATAACCTAGAACAGCTTAGCCCTCCAGCCGAGAATTTCTAGGTTAATTAAGGTGAAAAATAGTGTAATTAAATATGTATATTTTGTTATAGTAAAACATACATTAGGAAAGGGTATCCATTCATGTTTTGGTACAGTTTTTAAACTATTGAGATGTGAATAAGTTCAAAAAATCACCATCAAGTTAATTGTATTTATTATAAGAATATTCGCGGCAGTGATTTCATATTTATATCAAATACATATCTTTTTGATTGAATCGCATATAACGGTTGGATTCGCATATGTACAATACTTTTTATTTTAATTTTATATTTTGATAAATGAACTATGAATGATTCCGAAGGGAAGCTCAAGCCAAAAACCAATTGAATATTATATAATTTCATCTCTTACTGGATTAACCAGTAGTGAAACATTTTACAAATAACCCGCGCTATATATTAATAATTAAGTGCTTGCAAAGACTCAAAAGCCCCGTATGACAATGTTATATTCAATACAGCGCCATCTATCTACACAAGGAAAATGGTGATCGTAGGACAAAAAACCACACGTACAGCCAAAATCTGATGAATCAACTCAAAAGTTCAGCCCGCACAGATGCCAAAAACGTTCACGAAAAATATTACACAAGAAATCTGGAATAATACCAGCTTTAAAACACAGAAATACCCAAAATAATAGACGAAATTGCAAGTGCAAATGACCCAGTCTGACCATATCCGCGCCTGTGTCCCGTACAAAATATATGTAAATATGAAGTTTTAATTATATGCATAACCATTATTCCTATGTATATATATAGATATTTTTTTCAATTTCTTTCAATATCCCCATCGTATCTATATAACCGCCAACTGTACAGAAACACGCTATAGTTTTACACTAAGCAAAGAATGGAAAAGGAAGAAGAAAAAATGATCGAACTTTATATAGTCGACTGAAGTGTTAGAAACTCGAACGTGTATGCGGGTCAGTCTGAACCAATGGCGTACTACTTTCGGCTATAATCCTCAATCGTTTTTTTTTTCAATCGTTTATATTTTCTCGATTAAAAAGCTTTTTATTCGCGAGAATTTTCTCGATTGAAAAACGATTGCCAACAGAAAAAAACCCCATTCGAACAGCGATCGCGAATGAATCGTTTATTTTGAAGAAAAAAACCCATTCCCTCGCGCTTTGGAAAATCGCGACTTCGAGAAAATTTGACGAAATAAACGATTCATTCGCGAACGATAATTGGAAACGGTGCCTAAGCGGAGTTGTTTTTAGGATGACACAGATTCATCTTGAGAATGCAACCATAAAAACAGATCTATTTTATGATAAAGGCAAAAACGATTTCCTGTGTAATTTTCAGAATACCTGGGAATTTCCCAGTAAGGGGTGATGACTATAGTATGAAATAAGATTTGACCAGTCCAGAATTTGTTCTTAACCCTCAGTCTCTGATGACTGGTCCTCTATATTGATTACATGTGTCTCTGCTGTTCTCCCTCGCCAGGTTTCCAGTGGAGCTGTAGATATGGCCAAGTCGAACATCGAGAACATGCTAGCCATGTGCGCCAAAGCCATCCCACCGGAACTGGGCTCACAGGACCTGATTACTGCCAGAAATAAATCCTTCCACGAAGTCACGCATGAGCTGGTCCGGCAGGTCACATCCCCGAACACGCTAGTCCGAGAACAGGTCAGGGCAATATTTATAATAAGTATTTTGACAAGAAATTCTGCATGTAATTGAGAAGTTTTATACTAGCATTGGATTATTGCAATGTCAGTATGACAGAATTGCATCACCTGGTCTCGTGACAAATGTATGAAATTGTTTCAATTCGACCTAAAAGAAATTATGTTATGTATTTACGATATACCCTTTGATAATTCAATCGCTGTATGAAAATTAAGTCACCTCAATTTCTGGATAAAAAATTAAATCAGCCGCTCTAATAAATTTGATCACCCTCTGAAACCACCAAACTAATGAAGAAATGATGGATTCTGGGACATTTTGTTAACTTCCTGTTCTGATAATTTGACCACACCTGATATTAATGTGGGAAATTTCAATTCCTGTGATTTAATTATCAGATCACATACTCTATCAGAATTGTTTAAATCCCAACAGATTGCATTAGTATGTGATCACTTAATGATTCCACATCTGCACGACCCAGTCAAATCAAGTTTCGATAGAGATTTGTCTGGGCCTCCCCTGGTATATGAGTAAAGTGGGCAGTAACCCTCTATTCCTGGATTTTCCTACGAAGTAGGCTACAGATCGCAAATTGTCCGGTAATGAGTGAGTCCATCCGAATCCTTTCGTCGGCAAAATAAGCAGAACCGTTGACATTAGAACCTTGATTTTTGGCATGAACGTGCATTAGGGCATTGTTACCAGCAAGTTCTGATCTGAAATAATTCTGATTAAATTAGATTTATAATTAACAATATGTCCCTGTAAGGGCTATGGCTGTTTTCACCATCATCTTCTGCATTAAAGAGCGGTGAAGGCAAAGTCCTATTAAGATATCATGTTGCCTCTATCACACTTAGGCAGCCATAACACAGGGCTCAAGTGTAGGTCTTAATCAGCACAACTGACAGTTTACAAATTTATGACTCGCTTCTGGCAGAAGTATGGGCTAGTGGCTGGTATTGCTGGGCAGGCCAGTTTACACAGCACAGATGTAGACCTATTTGTTCCAGTGATCATGTATGAGATTGCCAGGACTGAGGAGTCCTACAGTTAGCCCTATGGGGGTTTCATCCCCTCAAACAATCAGGGCTGTTTCCATAACGAAGCTGAGGTGGTTTAACGTTTATCAATGAAGAAAATCACCGATCAACCGCCATAGAATATAATGTCAAACAAGAAAACCGGAATAGTACATTCATCAGATTGCCGATGCCCAAAATGTGTCGTCTCATATATCTAGATAACAACGTGATGTAGAGACGCTATTTATTCGTCTTTGTACCGGTTATGCTCAGGAGAATGACATAGAATCATTATTATCTTGTGCATAGAAGGTGTTGGTCTTGAGTTGAATTACCGTAAACTAAATAAATGCTACCTTTCTACTATAGTACTATATATAAAAATTTGTTGTATTGTTGGGAAAATAATGTGATTCAAAAAGTTGTTTTGATCCTGTACAAGGGCACTGAAAACCATTAAAGAGATGTAAATGTATTTTCACACGTAAAGCTTGAAATCTACTGAACCTATATTATTCAATCTGTTTCCTTTAATTAAAAAATTGTAAAATTAAATCGGCGATCGTTATTTATTTTGGAATGAAGGCGCATTAGGAGACTGTTACCAACAAGTTCTGAGCTGATCTACTTTTGATGAAAATTTCTGGTGATTTTTGATGAAAATCACTGGCGATTCTGACTTGGGACGTGCCCATCTTAATATAGGCAGGATTTCAACTGGGGGTGGGGATTTCCAAGAGTTCAGTTCGCGTTCGAGTCCTAATGCCTACTGTACTTCGTAGGTCCTGTGACGTTAGTCACACTGCCATGTTTACATCTGGATGTCAATAACCTAACCAGATGTCTATAGCTGAGCAGCTTGACACTTTGTTTTGACAGACCACATCACCCACACTAGCATCAAAGATATGTTCCCTTCAACAAGATCGACAATCGTTACTTGCACACCATGTAAATTGTCGGTTTCCGTCTTGACATGGCTGTCAAATTCTCAATGACAAGTTCATGAGCAATAAAGTCACACGTGCTGACGCTCCATACCGGAATAGTCATTAACATTTCAGGATTATCTGAGAACACACACATTGTATTTTCTGATTTGACCATGTGCAAACCTGTGTTTCTAATTACTTTCATAGAAGAATTATCTTCATCGGTAGGTCCTTAAAAAATCTTGTAATTTTTGTAACCCTGATTTAGACATATATATTCATGTCAATGGAACTGCGAGATTTTTCGGCAAGGAATATTTATTTCACCATCCATTTGAATAATGGTTCTTCATCTCTGATTGCAGGCGATGAACGCATTGGAGCTACTGGCACGTGTGACAGGACGTACAGTCACCGAGATAATGGAGCCACACAAAGAAGTGCTACAGGACATGATCCCGCCCAAAAAACACCTGCTACGACACCAGCCTGTCAACGCTCAAATTGGGCTCATGGTCAGTGGATGACGATTATAAGTGCCATTAGTCAAATTTGGGAATTATCTGTGAAATAGAAAACATGAGATATCATATAAAAAAATATAATGTCCTGACTCGTGTATAGAACAATGAAAAAATTATATGGATCTTGACAAGAATGATTGAGTACTTCTAAAGTTTCTTTGTATAACTTTCACTAGATCCTGTATTGAACGATCAAACAACATTCGTTGAATTGGATGTTCAAAAAGTTTACTGGGCCTTGTATTGGATGATCAAAAAGTTCACTGGGCCTTGTATTGGATGATCAACAAGTTCACTGGGCTTTGTATTGGATGATCAAAAGCTTTCACTGGGCCTTGTATTGGATGATCACACAGTTCACTGGGCCTTGTATTGGATGATCACACAGTTCACTGGGCCTTGTATTGGATGATCAAAAGCTTTCACTGGGCCTTGTATTGGATGATCAAAAAGTTCACAGGGCCTTGTATTGGATGATCAACAAGTTCACTGGGCCTTGTATTGGATGATCACACAGTTCACTGGGCCTTATATTGGATGATCACACAGTTCACTGGGCCTTGTATTGGATGATCACACAGTTCACTGGGCCTTGTATTGGATGATCACACAGTTCACTGGGCCTTGTATTGGATGATCAAAAGCTTTCACTGGGCCTTGTATTGGATGATCACACAGTTCACTGGGCCTTGTATTGGATGATCAACAAGTTCACTGAGCCTTGTATTGGATGATCACACAGTTCACTGGGCCTTGTATTGGATGATCACACAGTTCACTGGGCCTTGTATTGGATGATCACACAGTTCACTGGGCCTTGTATTGGATGATCACACAGTTCACTGGGCCTTGTATTGGATGATCACACAGTTCACTGGGCCTTGTATTGGATGATCAAAAGCTTTCACTGGGCCTTGTATTGGATGATCACACAGTTCACTGGGCCTTGTATTGGATGATCAACAAGTTCACTGGGCCTTGTATTGGATGATCATGCAGTTCACTCTGCCTTGTATTGGATGATCACACAGTTCACTGGGCCTTGTATTGGATGATCAAAAGCTTTCACTGGGCCTTGTATTGGATGATCAAAACTTTTCACTGGGCCTTGTATTGGATGATCAAAAGCTTTCACTGGGCCTTGTATTGGATGATCAACAAGTTCACTGGGCTTTGTATTGGATGATCAGAAGCTTTCACTGGGCCTTGTATTGGATGATCACACAGTTCACTGGGCCTTGTATTGGGTGATCAAAAGCTTTCACTGGGCCTTGTTTTGGATGATCAAAAACTTTCACTGGGCCTTTTATCGGATGATCAAAAACTTTCAATGGAAACATAGAATAATGTTTCTTTCGTCTTACGGAACAATCAATAAATGTCATCTTTGTTTTGTATGACATGATTAAGACAGATTAAAGATCCTTGAAGGAAACTGTTGTAAAGAACTAGTAATTCCCGAGATTTGCCGTGATAAATGATCATCTATTGTCATGGTTACTTGCTTGTAACATCACCCTTGGCAATCCTCTTTTTATAACTAACTTCTCAAAATATGATGGCATCGTTGCAAATCTGGGCATATTTCTGCCATGTTCTCTTTAATATCCAAGACTAAATAACTCATCACAGTCTAATTTCAAAGTCATACTCGTTAAATTTTTTTTTTTTATTCCCCAGGATGGTAACACGTTCTGTACGACCCTTCAGCCGAGACTCTTCACCATTGATCTCAATGTGGTTGAACATAAGGTCTTCTTCTCTGAGGTAAATGCTTAGTAATTCTCAAATCTTTTGTTGTGTCACAAACGAAGTAATAATTAATTTGTTTGGATATATGTCCCATGTCCCATGATTGGCTCTACCTGATATGTTTTCTGATTGGTTGTAGCTGATTAACCTGTGTGAAGCAGAGGACAGTGTGCTGTTAAAGTTGCCGTGTTACAAGTCGGTGACAAACCTTGTGCCACTCAGAAAAAGTGCACTAAGTGAGTACAATCTCCTCCGGTTGATGAAGTCTAACTTGATCACATATGTTGTGTGCAATAAATTGATCACCAGAAGTGATATATGAAGGTACATGTATATAACAGTGGGGTGATCGATTTATTGCAAATCAAGTAAACCCGAATGTCGAAAAATAAATGATGCCTCCTTTGAATTGAATGTTACCAGAGAATGAACCAACAAGGGTTCAGTTCCCAACACCGAAATTGTTTCAAATTCTGTACATGCAGCCGATTTTATCGATAAAAACATTCTTTAGATTCAGATTGTGATGTTTGTAAAATAAAATAAACAATTTGAGAACGCTGGAATTCCGTCTGTGGCAATAGACGAAGAGTGAAAATTTATTCTTCACTGCCAGCTCCGCTGCCATGCTTGTAGTGGCAACAGTCAGGAACCTTCTTTCGTCTAACATGTGCACTGAGGTTCCCGATTTTAGTTGATTGGTTATTTTTAGCTTTGCGAGTTTTGACATCGTTGACAACAACAACAACGCTTTGGAAATTTGTAAATTGTATACTTTTTAGTTTTTACCCCTCAGCCCATAGGGCTGTGGGTTCTTGTCGTTGCCATGTACGTACGTCCGTCCGTCCGTCCTAGCGTCCGTCCGTCAACATGTTCTTGTCCGCTGAATATCTGCAGATCTATGAAGTATGGCCTGACCAAACTTTGGTGAGAGCTTCCTGAATGTTGACTGATGAAATGATTAGATTTTCAGATGGCTATGATGATTTCATGATTTTTAAAAAAAAATGTATTATTATTTATTGATGGCTCAGCTTTTGCACTGTTATCTATGCTCATCAACATGTTCTTGTCCGCTGAATATCTGCAGATCTATCAAGTCGGGCCGGACAAAACTTTCGTTTATTTTTTTAAATTTTTTTTTTATTATTATTATACGCCCGTCAAATTTGACGGGACGTATTATGGTATGGCGTCGTCCGTCCGTCCGTCCGTCCGTCCGTCCGTTAACTTTTTCTCGTCAACGCAACTCGTCCTAGAGTTTTCAGTGGATTCTTTTGATATTTGGTCCACGTGATCGGTACCATGTGTGGATGTGCATGAACATTTTTCGGCCCGATTCGACGTTTTCTTGAGTTACTCCCCTTGATTTTGGTCTGAAATCCTTGTATTTGGCACCTACTGTCTTCGTCAACGCAACTCGTCCCAGAGTTTTCAATGGATTCTTCTGAAATTTGGTACACATGATCAGCACCATGTGTAAATGTCCGCGAACTTTTTTCGGCCCGATTCGACGTTTTCTTGAGTTACTCCCCTTGATTTTGGTCTGAAATCCTTGTATTTTGCACCTACTGTCTTCGTCAACGCAACTCATACCAGAGTTTTCAATGGATTCTTCTGAAATTTGGTACACATGATCGGCACCATGTGTAAATGTGCGCGAACTTTTTTCGGCCTGATTCAACGTTTTCTTGAGTTGCTCCCCTTGATTTTGGTCTGAAATCCTTGTATTTTGCACCTACTGTCTTCGTCAACGCAACTCGTCCCAGAGTTTTCAATGGATTTTTCTGAAATTTGGTACACATGATCGGTACCATGTGTAGATGTGCATGAACTTTTTTCGGTCCGATTCGATGTTTTCTTGAGTTACTCCCCTTGATTTTGGTCTGAAATCCTTGTATTTGGCATCTACTGTCTTCATCAACGCAACTCGTCCCAGAGTTTTCAATGGATTCTTCTGAAATTCGGTACACATGATCGGTGTCATGTTTTTTTGACCCGATTCAACATTTTCTTGAGTTACTCCCTTGATTTTAGTCTGAAATCCTTGTATTTAGCACCTACTCAGCTACTGTCTTCGTCGTGAATGCAACTCGTCCCAGAGTTTTCAAATGGATTCTTCCGAAATTTGGTACACATGATCAGTATCATGTGTAGATGCGCATGAACTTTCTTCGAACCAATTCGACTTTTTCTTGAGTTACCCCCCTTGATTTTAGCCTGGAATCCTTTTATTTGGCACCTACAGTCCTGAACGAAACTCATCCGAGGGGTTTCATTGCATTCTTTTGAAATTAGGTACACATGATTGGTGCCAAGTGCACATGTGCACACACTTTTTTCAAGTTGAAAAGTTACTCCCCATGATTTTGAACACAACTCGTCTCAGACTTTTCTATGGATTCTTTGAAATTGGTACATATGATCGGTACCATGTGTACATTGTAGATGTGCACAAACTGTTTTTGAGCTGATTTGATGTTTTCTTCAGATACTCCTCTTGATTTTAGTCTGAAATACTTGGCACCTACTGCTAGTTTGGCCCCATTCATCAGGCTGATGAGCTTACTTTTGCAGCTTATAGTAACACAAATCTTGTTTTAAAGTTACTGATGCATACCCCCCCCCCCCCCTCTCCCCGATCTGACTTCCAAACCTGCCTACACCACTTATACAACAATGATGGCTCACACATGTACAGTATTATGACAAATGCAACAATACGAACAACATACAGTCCAGGAAGGTTCATTTGTATGGTTAACCTTTGTCTATAACAACATTCAGGAGATAAAAATGTTGTTTATCGACTGTATTTTTTACGGGCGTATTTTGGGTTCAATTGAACTCTTGTTTATTGATGGCTTAGCTTTTGCACTGTTATCTATGCCCATCGGGAACCCTTGGTTGCATGTTTCATTGTGAATTTTGAAGGTTCTCTGATACAAGAAAGCCTGGTCCATTCAAGATTCTCATTGAACACGAATGAAGCACAACATTTTTCTTTAATTTTGCTATTCAATCATTCTATTCTACATCATACGATTTATCCTAAAACTTTTGCATGAACCATATTTGTGTCCACACACTTAACTGGTACAACATAATGCTTCAATTTTTGTCACCAAACATGTTACTGTCCTTGGAAATTATTTAAAACGAGTGATTAGGAGAGCCCATTTTGCATACCTGAAGTTAATGCCCCCCCCCCCAAATAATGATAAAGGTGGGCCTGTGTCAATCAGTGTGTTTACTTGTAATCACACTTGTACAATGCATAAATTGCCACTGATAAAGCTAAACTTTGTTGCATGCTGTAATCCCAGCACACCACTCACGTGAAACCGAAGTCTGTTATATACGGTATCCAGGGATTTTTTGCCGGTTCCAATCCCAAACTCCCAGTTCCTTTTCGTAATTCATTATTGAGGGTCCAATTTTTTTAAGTGAATTGCGGCGTAAAGAGTCTGTGATCAATCACAAAACAGAGGTTTATTAACATGAAATTCAATACCCAGCTATGCAATCGGATCGATATTGAGGCTCCCAGAAGCTTTTTCTAGGAGTATTTCCTTCAGAAATCCTTTCAAATTGAACAACAACAACACTTTCGTTTTCTGTTTCATTTGAGTTTTGGGCGCCCATATGTTTTCTGAAACTAAATTGGCTCTAGATGCAGCCCTGATCCTACTTGACTAAAAAAAAAACAGGCTGAGGGGTCCACGCACCTTTTAGGTGCTTGCCTGCAATCCATGTTTACGATCAGTTTTCAATTTTTGACATATTCATACCATCGTTACGATAGTAAAACTCGACGACTATGAATCCCTGGTCAACACGTGTACATTAGCATTGCATGTGATAAAATTTTTATTACAAACGAGATCTACTAGAAATTGGGGGTGATTGAATTATTACAACTTCCGATCGTATTTTTTTCCAAAAATCGTGGGTGATCGATTCCCAATAGGGTAATTGATTTATTAGAGGAATTACCATACATTAACATGTAATGAACATGTCATATTGCCAGGGCCATGGAGAAGATTGACTTTTGACATCGGATCTACCTTCTCTATAGATTGATTCAGACTGAATATTTAGTGGATGAGTCTGAGGTGGATGGTTGTATTAAACTCTTTACTACTTGTACCGGCCAAAACTGGCTACCATCGTATATACACTTAACGGCCTTAACCATAGGTGTTCATGGTCTCATTTCAAAGGTCATTTCCTGCACTTTCGAACTATGATGAGTGATTCAATAGATAACCGAACATAACAAAGGATTTGATTGGATAGACCACTGTCAAGGCCAAAAGTAGATTGGCCGTTTCACAGGCATTCCGATATTGATCGCCTGCCTGTTGACAGTTTCGATATACCTATGTATTTTTCTGCAAAATTTTTGCGACCATAAAACATCATGCTCCACGCTGTTTCACTTTCAATTTTGAATTTGGATCTCTTGTGATCTCACACTTCTCCAACATGACTTCGCGGAAACCTTAGCAAAGAGCCTCATTTCCAGTATCACTGAACTCCATTGGAATACTGAGAATATTTATTAGTCAACCCTCGAGCTCTCTAAGCAAAGTATATTTGAGGCACATTTATCACACATATGTTTATTTCATATTATGTAACAATATGAGTAGTGTGACAACATCACAGGACCTACAAAGTAGGGTGAGGAAGATGACTTGGGGGGTCCAAGCGTAATGTTATAGGTCACCTAGATGACTTGGGGACCGTAATGTTATAGGTCACTTAAGTAGGTCAAATTTTCATCAAAAGTAGCTCAGCTCAGAACTTGCTGGTAACAGTCCCCTAATGCACGTTCATGCCAAAAATCAAGGTTCTAATATCAACGGTTATCCTTATTTTGCCGATGAAAGGATTCGGATGGACAGATGGACAGATGCAAATGAGAGCCTACTTCGTAGGAACATATGTTTATTTCATATTATGTAACAACATACAAAGTTGCTTACAGAGATGGCATACCTGGTACTGTTTGTTGTATTAAGTGTAGATCAATTCTTGATTATTGACCTGACCCTCCCTTGTGTGGTATTTGTAGGGGCGTTGGCAGCCTGCCATTACATCTCCAACTGTCGAGACAAGATCTTCGGGATGCTGTACAAGGCTTTGAACAGTACCAACAGTGAACTACAGGAAGCTGCCCATGCCTGCATGAAAAAGGTAGGGCCTTCGTAACATCCAGTTATCTGTCCATTGAGTTTGTTCTTCTGTGGACATGTTCTAACATTACAAATTTTAAGTTTAATTGGTGAGGTGAAGTGAGATGCAGAGATGACACATCAAACATATATAGGGCCTGAGGTTTAGCTTTTCATGAACCGCTACAGTAACTGATTTTTGCATGTTCATGAACCTCTTTTTGCCCCAAATCGATTAAAAATATGCCTAATTTCCCATTAAATCCCTCATTAATATTTTTCTTCATAGCTTCAAAGTCGCGCCTCTTCTGGCAAGTTTATAGTAGCATGACGGCTACTTCATGCATAGATCAGGCAATGTAGAATCGGCCATACACGATTAACTCACGAACATTTACTAAAAAAAGGAACCAGACCCAAGGTGTATTCCATGCCACGAAGATCTCAGTGTGAAACATATTCTGATCAACTATATAGATTTTAAGATTGTAACAAATTCTTCATATCAAGCAGCTACTTTAGAAGATGTTTTTAGTCGAGTAAAATGAAGACTGTATTTTAGGTTATTTTAGAGAAATCGATTTGTTGTATAAATTTTAATGTATGTATTGACTGTGTTGATTACTTCTGGATTGCTGGGTTATTAACTTGTTTTTGTTGGAATACCTAGAATTTTGTTTGATCGTCGCTATATAGCTGAAATGTTGCTGAACGCGACCTTGGACCTTAATTTTCTCTCTCTCTCCTACTTCATGCACAGCAGTCTCATGTTCTTCACGCTGGAGGCCATTTTGATGATTCAGTTCATTACGGACATTACAATTGTAACAACATTGACATTGTAATTTTATTTTGTTCGAAATGTACCCTTTGCTGTTCGCCCCTGTTGATAACATTTGAATCCCAGATTGAAAATTTGTATTTGACCCTAGACCCTTGCCAAACTTCCCCTGAGAACAAAAGGGGGCCACCATTGATATTTTCAAATACTATAAATTAAGATAAACTTTTATTTTATGGGGTTCAAAATCCTTGAGAGAATCCAGTGATAATTTTGATCTCTTGATTTCTAGTTCATCGCTGGCACGCATATAGACATGGCACATGTACACGAGTCGATGCGTCCCCTGTTGTTGATGTTGGGTGATTACCGGAGTTTGACTCTCAACGTGATCCAACGACTGTCCAGTCTCACTCAACTCTTCCCGAATACCTTCAACGAGAAACTCTGCGAGCAGCTGTTGGTGAGTAGGCAGAGGTCGAATTTGGCACCTGTCCGTCAGTCCGAGACTGGTCAAAAATCAAACGGACTGGTGTGAGTGACGGAACAAGTCCGTCGGACTGGTAACAAAAAAGCTCTCAGTTCATTGTGTTAACTATTTCTCTGGATATGTCCGCACAATTTGTAAAGAATGAAAAACGAAATGTTTGTTTTCGGTTACTCGACCGAGTCTAAATAAATTGTGTGAGTCTAAAAAAATTTCCAGCAAATTCCAACGAAATCACGACCACGGCCGCGTTTTACGACAACAACAACAACCGTAAAGCGGTGTGAACACTTGTCAGCATACCGTAAAGTGTGACTGTAATGCAGCATGGCAATGCAGGTTGGCGATCTTTTCAGAAAATAAAGTTCCCAATTCCAGGTCGGGAATCGAGAAATCAGCAACAAGATTACGCTTCAGTCGACCTGATCATGTTTACCAGGATAATTTTAAACATATTCTCCATCAACTTCGAAAGAAATCTACTGATTTTTGGCTTGAAATGGCGTTTGTTGATGCAGTGTTTTTCGCGACGACACGTGCAGTCAAAGTCGCCGTCGAAGTCTAGCCGATGGGGTTGCGGTTTGTCGTCTGTGATTATCTTCACACGCGCTCAAGAAATTCAAGAAATGCACAATTATTAATTTCTTATTTGGTAGCAACCATAACAGAGCACAAAATATTCATGATGACAAAGGTTCCCACATGATCTTTTATTTAATATTAACGGACTAGTAAAAATATTTGCGGACTGGTTACATTTTTGGCTCGACTGGTTCAAATTTTTCTTAAATTCGAACACTGGTAGGACAGGGCCGAAAACAAATGAATTCTCTCACGAGTGTAACAGCTTTCCCCGTTCGTATTCTCTCTGGCTCTGGCCATTATATATAATGGAGCATGTGCATCAATGTATCCCAAATCCCATGGTGCGTCAGAATGTTTCTTTGACTTAGACCTATTTCAAATTTGTTGTGTATATATTGTGTAAACATAAACCCATTTCAATCACTAAATGTCCATTAGAGTGTGGATTTTTAGGTGCACAGTGGAAGAAAATAGCAAAGAATATATCATGATATCTTGCCTACCCGGTGAGAGCCATTGAAGTAGAAGAAAAACAAATAATTGAACTTACCATGGAATCTGCCAGAGTCTATTAGGCATGATCGACCTGAGTTCCGAGAATGGTTTTTGATTACAGACAAAAATCAGGGTAGTTAGGCACAAAAAAAGTGCACACGTTAAAAAATATTTTTGCAATTTATTTTAATCAGTCGTCAGAACAGAAACTGGTTTTCTCAATTTTTACCCCTCAGCCAATTTTGGCCATGGGGTATTGTCGTCGTCTTGTACGTCCGTCTGTCCGTACGTCCGTACGTGAGCGAGATAGCCGGAAAACGGTTCCACTGAAGAATTCCAAATTTGGTATGCTTATTTACCTAGTCAAGGACCAGAAGCCTATTGAATTGGGACCTGATTGGGTGGAAACCTTGGCGGCCATCTTTAATTTTATGCAAAATGGATAATGATCCATATCTCGGAAACCATTCAACTGTTCAATACGAAAGTTGGTATACATCATCGATACATCAAGCAACTTTCAATGAATTACCAAACCGGCTTTTCTGATTAGCTGGAAATCCTGGAGGCCATCTTTAATTTATGCGAAATCGATAATGATACATATCTCTGTTACCATTCAATTGTTTTATATGAAAGTTGGTATACATCATCGATACATCCAGATACTTTAAATCGGGACCTGATTGACCGAAAACCTTGGCGGCCATCTTTAAATTATGCAAAAACTTTAATGATATATATCTCTGATACCATTCAAGTGTTCTATACCAAACTTGGTATACAGCATTGATGTATCAAGAGACTTGCAATGAATAACCACATCAGTTCCTCTGAGTGGGGGGAAGGATGGGCGGCCATCTTTAATTTATGCAAAATCATTAATGATCTCGTTCTCTGATACCGTTCAATTGCTCGATGTAAAATTTGGTATACATCATCGATGCATCAAGAGACTTACGACAAATGACAGTTCTGGTTTCTCTGATTGGGCGGAAACCTTGGTGGCCATCTTTAATTTATGCAAAATCTTTAATGATGTATATCTCTGATACCATTTCAGTGTTCTATACGAAACTTGGTATACAGCATCAATGTATCAAGAGACTTTCAATGAATAACCACATTATTTCCTCTGAGTGGCGGGACGGATGGGCGGCCATCTTTAATTTATGCAAAATCATTAATGATCTCTATCTCTGATACCGTTCAAATGCTCGATGTAAAATTTGGTATACATCATTGATGCATCAAGAATCTTATGTAATGAATACCGGTTTCTCTGATTGGACGGAAACCTTAGGGGTCATTTCTAATTGCAAAATTTTTGATAATCTGTATATTTGTGTTCCTGACATCTTGGTTCAAATTGAATACATTATGAATGTACCCATGAATGTATTTTTTTTTAATTTTTTTTTTTAGTTGACCTCATTTATTTGGGGTGGGATTTTGGCCCAATAAATGAAATGAAATAGAATATTAATGAGTTGGAATTCAGGATTACCTGACCAGCATTAGCTACATGACGATGATATGCTGATACATCATGGGAAAACCCCACCAACGTCAGGTCACACATTGGGTCATCAGCAATTTTGTCTGCTGAATCTGTAATTTTGAAAAAATATTTGGTATATTCATTCATCGTAGAAAACCTCATATAAATTATTTATATTTCTGTGGACTTCTGTGGTGCATTATGTTCTTTGTGAGAGATATCCCTCAAAGAAACTGTGAACATTCATATCTCCTCGTTGCTTTTTCTTCCAGGCTCACCTGAAGAAATGGATGGACACGGCCATACTTAACCAGAAGAACGGCCAACAAAGGGTTAATGGGCAGGTCCTCTCCACAGTATGTACACATTCTATACACTTGTTCCTCATTAGGAGTGTTTAAGAATGTTTCAATATAGCACAATTTCAGTAAACTAAGATGATTGTATCACGGAAATATGATAATAGAACAAGCCTTTGAAAAGCCGTAAACAGTGTGTTTGTAAATGACGTAAGTTCCAATCTATTCTTTATTACTTATTGTTTGTGGAGCCACCGGACAAAGAACATTGTTATCCTTCAAGTATTTGCTACGTTTTGTCCAGTTTTCTAACTTCTGAAGAGGTCATTGTCAAAATTTTGGGTAGTCTAATAGTAATTTTGTAATCTAGTACATGCAACTTTGCACCGGTTCATGGGTACTTGAGTAACCGTTTCAGCACTAGAAATAGTCAGCCTAGTTGAGAGTTGGTGCATTGTTTTGAAGGAACATAGTTACTAAACGAGCTGAATGCCCATTCATTTTCAGGAATTGAAGACATGTGCTGCCATTATCAACATCTTCCATCTGATCCCAGCAGCCAGTCAAAAAATCATAGAACCTCTGACTAATCTGACGCTAAAAGGGGAGAAATCTCTGCTAATTGAGGTTAGTTTATATTGCCAAAACGTAGGCACTTTTCAGATGGTAAGTTCTAAAGACGGGGGTCAGGTTTCCCTAATTTTGTTGGACCTCTCATCCGATTGTTGCTGAAACTTAGAATGTCAACAAGTGCCCTTTGCTTGTGGGGGGGGGGGGGGGGGATTTGGTTTAATGTCATACTCAACGTTATTTCACTCTTATGGTGACGGCCAGTTTTAATGGGGGGGGGGGGGGGAAGCTGAAGTACCTGGAGAGATCCACTGCCCATCAAACTATATATTGTATCGCATTCACCTCCAGAGTTGGAGAGATGTGAGAAATGAGGTTAAAAAATTAATGCACGAACGCAGACTTGGGGCAGGCACCAACTCAAGAGCCTCGAAGAGTCGAACTGGCAACAAACTTCTGTTATTCAGAAACCGAGTCGTAAGAATGGGCCTTCCAAGATGGGTCATACTAATAAATGAACTATGCGAATGTGTGTTGATCCTCAAGTTGATGATCTTCTCCATTGTGCTTATACGGAACACGCTTGGAAGAATATCATCTCTTGTGTAACCATGGTTCAGTCACAATAATATATCTTACATCCACTTCTAATAAAATTAAATCTCTTTGTAGAATTGTAATGCAACCTTAATTCCATATTGAATATCAGTGCAGGATTTTATTGCAACTTTAATTCCATATCGGATCTCAGTGCAGGATATTATTGCAACCATCACTCCATGTATGATTTGAACCAAGAGAAAGTATTGTAGATGCAAATATTAATGACATTTGATCTGGAGATGAATCGTGTCAATTTTTCCACGTTTCAGGCTGGTAGTCCGTTCCGTGAGCCGCTGATGAAGTTTTTGTTACGCTACCCGGACCAAACTGTAGAACTGTTCCTCAGCGAGAACTACGTCAAGGATCAGCAATGGTCCCGATATCTGGAGGTCAGTTGATAGTACCCATCTTATCTAGTGAATAGTTCACTTGTTTGGGGCCTAATTTGCTGTTTGTCATGTTATTCCAAGGTCGTCGTTAGGGAGGAGTTGTTCGGTGTGAACGACCTCCCTTCAGCGCCCAACCGTATGTTATTGTCCTATGTTGGAAATCAGAGTAATGAGCTCTCTAATAAGTAAATATAGAAAACGACCCCTTCTCAAGGAATCATGGTGACGCCCATGTATTCATTATGTCAAAGATTTGATGTGATATTCTGATATGCCACCTTGAAAACCTGCGAGATAACTGTTTGAATTTCATGGCTTTGAAAACTTGGCTTGAACAGCTGCCTTGAATGTTATGAAAACAAGAGAGTTTTTGCTTTCTTCACAAGAAAATGTTCTCGGGCAAGACCACAATTTATATCGCATTACATAAAAATCACCCTGGAGCCATCTGTTTCCATCATTTGGGCAAAAAAACATTACAAGACTGAATTGCAGAATTCATAGCTTATACAAACTATTGAAACTGGTAATTTTTTACCGATAATATTTCTACATGAACATTTTGGGGTTTTTCCAGAAAAAAAATACCCACCACTCATACAGCTCATAATTAAATTGCCTTCCCTTCATCATGTTCATCTCTCACCCTTTTTTTCTAGAACAGCTCTGATACGATTGAAATGCTTCTCAATCTTTTATCATTATCCATTGAATCAATCAGTGGTCAATGACAGGGATATTGATTGACGTGTTCGTACATTTACCTGCAGTTTTTACTGAGACACAAAGATGGGAAGCCATTCCGGGCCATCCTCCAAAGTAACCCCACCCGTCTGGTCACCATGGCTTTTGGTCAGCTTTACATTCAGGTCAGTCCACTTTCAGTTTCACTTTTAAATTCGGGTCGGTAGATATTTATAATGTTTATTGATGAGAGAATAATTATCATGTTCCAGTGGAGGATGATGTTTGTGGACATTAAAGGTCAACCCAAACGGATTTTTTTTTGGTCTAAAAATCCTTAAACATCATAGTTCATACTTCAGTTTGTATGAACAAAATATTGAAAAAATTCTAATCTGATCAGAAACACACGTAATATGGGAGCAAAGTGGGCTTTTCCACACTTTCACAGCTGGGTTGATGACGTCACGCAGGGAAGTTGCCTGAGAAAAAACAGCGGATAACATGGAAAGCGAGTGCAGTCAGAGCTCCGGTTCAGATGTCGATTCGAGCGATATCAGCTGCTTAGATGGAAATATTTTTCGCCAAGAAGATGAAATAGACATAGAGGAGGATGATGACGGGCAAATTAACAGTTGTCTGCAGACCAACGGCGGAATTCAGCCCTATCAATTTGAGCCGTACGGCTCCGATTCTGACAGTGACAACCACTCTGACAACGTGGAACTCGACGACGACAGGATTCGGAGAGGTCGTTTGTTGAATACAGATTGGGATGCAACTTGACTGGAAACCTTATTATCGTCATCTATAAGACCAAATGTCCATATATTTCAAACTGTATTGAATGTAGAACGATTCTGTGATGTAAACAACGAGCACATCTGTGTTGTTATTGTTGTTACTGACCGAGGCAGCCTTTTCGAAGGGATAAACTCCGGGATTCGGCAGTATGGACAGTAAACTGTTGATAACTCTACTGATATACGTCCGATTTGAATTTTGTTTGTTTTCACATAATCCCCATGAAATACCAATTTCAGAATTATATAGTTTGATAAAAAAACTTTGGACATTCATGGCGAAAAGTAAGCCGTGGTGAGTGGATCGGCATTCACATTTGCTCAATTTTCGACAAATTACCTCAATTAAATTGAAATCGAATGATATTCCCACAATCTCAAATGTCAAGGGATTATGAAATTATTATCACTTCTGTATCTACAGCCATTCACTCCAATTGGTGTTTTTTATTTATTTACTTATATATGAAATAGAGACTCATCCAGTCTAACCTGTAGTGCTCAAGCAACAAATGCCACGCGAGATCGAGCAGGGCATGTACAGCCGTCTCCCTGCCCGAGGCCTCGATTGCAGGCTAGGTGCGTTCAGCCGATGTCCGTGATAGATTCTCCTTGTCCGATTTCTTTGCCGTCACATTCTGATTGTTCTTAGGTTTGATAGTTGGAATAGCTGTTCTCTTTAGTTTTGGTTTGTACCCGAATTCAACTGCTACGCTGTAGATGTCCTCGAATAATGTCTTTCTGTCAAAATGTGCCGAGCAAATTATACGAGTACTGGCTCGGGCCCTCTTTCCACACTCTCGTGTTGCGTACAAATTTCGTCCAATTTGCAGCGATTTTCTCGTCTTTAGGCCACAAATGAATACTAACACCGTCATCTGTAGTAAAACTGCAACCTCCCACTACACAACGTCGCGGCATATTTAACAAATGATGCCCCGATACTCCGAAAATCTCCAGAAATCAGCAGCTACTTACGACTGTGGTATACGGCTTTAACATAGAGAATACAAGACGGCTTATTTTTGACCTCAGAGCGTTTGGGATGACCTTTAAAGGAGAAGAAAACATGTGACTAATGTATACACTGATGAAAGATCTATCTCCCCCGTATCCAAAAATGTAAGCAAATATTTTTTGCGATTTTTTTTCACTCGATTAAATCGGCATTCAACTTGCGCATCGTTATCTCTCAAGCATGCCGCCATTTTGGCTTGGGTCGTCTTAAGTGTGTGACGTCACCCGGGCCTCGCCGCTCTCTAACGGGGAAGGCGAAAATATAATGACATTCCATGGAGATATATTACAAACCAAGCCTTTCTTACATTGGAATGATTACAATTTGGCAGGAATAGGAACCGAACATTGTGATATGACTGAAATAGTGTTGAAAGACTAATAAACTCACTCCAATTTATTGCATCAGCCTCACTGTGCAAAAGTTCTTCTCTGATGCATTTGGAGTAAAATCCTGCCGACCGATGTTTCAGTACATCTGGTTTCAACATGGGAACCGATGAATTGTCACAGTCTTTGGAAGGTTTGGACTCACAGTTCTGTTAGAACAGCCAAACACCACACACTGCGACATGATGCCCGTGTATTTTCGGAATATTGGCACACTACCACTATCAAATTATAACAGTAAACAAAATATAAACCTGCAGTCTCTAGAGCTTCCCATACTTTAACATACAAGGCGGAAGTGAGTATGAGCCCAGCTGATGTTTAATATGAATAGATCAGCGGTAAAAAAAAACGCAAAAAATATCTGCTTTCATTTTTGGATATGGGGGAGATAGAACTTTCGTTCAGTTTATACATTAGTCACATGTTTTCTTCTCCTTTAATTCTCATGCAGGATGATATGGACAAATTTGACTACAGATATAGGCCTACCCCTGATGAGAGACATGCCAGGGAATTCACCTGGTACCCCCGAAATAATAACAAACGTTCCTCTATAAGTGAAATTGACCAACTTGAGCATGTCTGATATCCTAAACATGGTTTGAAAGAGGAAGAAGTGAGCATAGATACATCAGCTTGTTAATGATGTTTATATCAGTTGTGCACTGTGTAATACCCTGATTGCAGTAGGTTGGTTTCAAACTGGCCCTTCGTTGATTAGGTGGTGTCACTGTCCAGGTTGGGAAAATTACACTGATAACCAGATGTCACAGTTCAACAAAGTCTAGGTAACCATTGCAATGATACAATGTTATGCAAATAATCAGCATTTTGGTGGGCATGGCGTATCACGTTATTGGACACGCCGGTTCTCATGAGATCACTGAAGTTCAGCAACGTTGAGCTCGGTCAATACTTGGATGGATGACCGGGTGCTGTACTGGCTGGGCTGATCAGTGTCCCTGATAATAGGAACTGGGGACACTCGTGTTCTGGCACATGTAGGCACCGTCTTCATATTTGGTGGGAATGGGCAAATTCTCTTTTAACTCGAATTATTTTGCGAGGAATTAAGAAATCTTCCTAGAAGAAATATTTCTTCTAAATGTTTTTTGAACACAGTGAAACACTAGGATGAGGATATGTTGATAGGTATTCTCCCTTTCCCTCTGAAAAATACAAGACTGATTAAATATAATTGTTACATTTCCATGTTAACAGGGTCAAGCAGTGCGCCCAGTCAGCCCCACAGGGAACACAAAGGCTGAACTACAGTATTTGGCTATACACCTGATCAGCCTCCTTGTCATGCTCGAACCTGATTGGCTTCCACAACACCCCCAGCCGGTACGTGCATGTTGATTGGCTAGTTAATTCACTCATTAATACTTGTACATGCAGATTTTCATGGTCCCTGGAGATCCCCCATGCCTCTCCAGCAATCGGACACTGTTCTCCACGTCGTGTAGATATCCTGAACATCGTGTAGATGGTTTACATGGTTTAAGTCATTACGCCCATCACACCGAGCTAAGGGAATTTCGCATTTCATTAGAAAATACCCTTAGCTTATTGACTTCATTCTCTGTGTATTTGACCCTATGGTAATTCCCCTAATAATTCGATCACAGAAAGTTCCACATTTAAAACTCATATCTGGAAATATTGTTTATACATCCAACTTTCCTTGTGCACTATCTTTTAAGATGTGGATGTTCTACAGTTTGATAGCATCACAGTATCTTTGACATTCTTTGTGTCTTGAATAATGAAGTGGAAAGTTGCTCTTCCTGTGATTGAATTATTAGGAGAATTACCGTATTCCAGCTACAAAATGCATCATTTCATATGACCGCTCCTTTTAAATGAGTCAATGAAATTATCAGGTTTTTACCCCTCGGCCATTTTGGCCTCGGGGTATTGTCGTTGCCATGTATGTCCGTTCATCCGTCTGTCCGTTGCCGCATTTTAGGAAAACCGCTCGAGATACAGTTACCAAATTTTGGAAACTCGTTCATCTATTTATAAATCAGACGCCTATCGAAAATGGCTCCTCTATATATGCTTGAATGTAATCAACTATATCTGCAGAATTGTGTTTGATACAGCTACTACATTTTGGAAACTTATTTATATAGTTGTATTCTAGAAGCCAACAGAAAATTGGTCACCTCAGCCCCTATTTTACGGAGTTTCGCCCCTTTCAGGCGCCATAATTTTCAATTTTGTGATACGTGCTTGACTGTAACCAGTTATATCTATTAATTGTGTTTGGTACAGCTTGCAATTATGATGAAACTTTAGTAGTTGTATTCTAAATGCCTACAAAAAAATTAGTCCTCTCGGCCCATATTTTATGGAATTATGCTCATTTTCGGATCTAATAATCTCTGATTATTTTGTGATATATAGTTGAGTATACAAGTTATATCTGCCGATCCGTGTTCGGTACATTTACTCAATTTTGGAAACTTACTTATCTACTTGTTTCTATATGCGTACAAAAAATTTATCGTCTCGGCACTTATTTTATGGAGTTATGCCCCTTTATGGGTGTAATAATCTTGGATATGCTTGAATGTGTTAACCAGTAATATCTGAAAAACTGTGTTCGGTACAGCTACCAAATTATTTGTTTACTTGTATTATAGAAGCCAAAAAAAAAATTATTCGCCTTTGGCCTTATTTTACAAAGTTATCCCCCTTTTGTGATATATACTTGAATGTAGCTGCTATATCTGCAAAATTACTGATATACTCTAAAAAGGACAATTCTGAATAATCAGTAAATATAACCATAATATGTTGCACATTCTCAGCATATTTCTCAATTGATGGTGGGAAGCCAAGGGGTTTTGTGAGACTCACCCTCATGTTACTATATGACCTGGAAATGAAGTACAGAGGGGCACGACTCTGGGATATTACAAACGTATTGGGAAGAAATAAAATCGTTGGAAGTTCACATAAACAATACTAGTGTTTTCTGAGTTCTATCGGGGCACTTGAGGCCCACCAAGGGATCATTTCAATCCATCGCTTTCTGGGGGTGTGTCTTCGTTCTATGAATGTGATTGTGCCGATCTTAGATCTCACAGGACCAATTGGATGTGACCATTTGGGAAATGCCCGAATACACTCAAGATATCACCCGTTACCACATGGCTATGTACAGGAGTGTCTCTGCCATGGTTTACGTCATACCACTTGCTTCATGTTGTCCAATCAGCTCACTTGCTGGCCCAATGAATTATTCATCACGTCATACCACTTCATGTTGTCCAATCAGCTCACTTGCTGGCCCAATGAATTATTCATCACGTCATACCACTTCATGTTGTCCAATCAGCTCACTTGCTGGCCCGCCGAATTATTCATCACGTCATACCACTTCATGTTGTCCAATCAGCTCACTTGCTGGCCCGCCGAATTATTCATCACGTCATACCACTTCATGTTGTCCAATCAGCTCACTTGCTGGCTCAATGAATTATTCATAAGACAGTAAGACAGTAAGACAATCTTTATTTAACGTCGGTTAAAATTACAGGAAACATTAGCCTTTGGCTATTTACCGACAGATGGGTGATAACAAGTATAGAAATAAAAACTAAGTAAACGAGTTGCATATAATAGTAAAAGAGCAATTAAAACTACTTGCATATATCATCACGTCATACCACTTCATGTTGTCCAATCAGCTCACTTGCTGGCCCAATGAATTATTCATCAACTTCAGGCCACACCAGTTCTATTTTTTATATATTTTTTGTTTTTCATTGGCATATTTTTTTTTCCAAGATTGGAGACAATACTATGAGCATAAACTCATCTACCTGCAGAAAGAAAGGGGTGAACTACTTCAAATGTCGAGTTTTATTTTTATTTTTATTATTGCCTCCAACCCTAAAAAAAAAAATAATCTCCTCATGAAACAGAAAAAAAAATTCAGGCCTCATATATTTTCCTATGAAGTAGGCTACCATCTGCAAATTGTCCGGTAGCTTGTGAGTGAGTCCATCCAAATCATTTTGTCGGCAAAATAAGGAGAACCGTTGACATCAGAACCTTGATTTTTGTTATGAAGGTGCATTAGGGAACTGTTACCAGCAAGTTCTGAGCTGACCTACTTCTGATGAAAATTTCTGGTGATTTTTCATGAAAATCACTGGTGATTCTGACTTGGGCTGTGCCCATCTTAATATAGGCAGGATTTCAACTTGGGGCGGGGGGATTTTCAAGAGTTCAGTGCGCGTCGGAGTCCTAATGCCTACCCCAGCCCTCGCAATTAGCCACGGCAAACGGCATTTGCCGTGGTAAATGCTGGGGTAAAATCACTTCGCCACGGCAGTTTTTTTGCCGTGGGTCGTAAAGTGACGTTGTTGTTGTTGTTGTCAGTAAACAACATACGGTCGATGGTAAAATACGTCTCCTTGAACTGCCTTTTCTTGCTAATAAATATGGTTTTAATAAACGAGACAGCTTCTGGTACTGTGGTTGTCTGATTGCATAATTTGGAGACAACGGTCGGCACAAATGCACTTTTCCAAGAACTGAAAGCCGATCTGCAAGGCTTTTTCAATTGGATGTCTGTCACTCTCCAGCATGCAGGTCATTCCTCCGCTGGCGTTTCTTCGTTGTCGCAATAGCACAGGCGACCGCATATGAGGAGAGTGCTCTAGGGAATGGTGAGGGTTACAATGAAGGGGAATTCACATAAAGTTAGGATTATGTATTATTGTATTATGAATGGCATGGTAACCTGAAATAGTAAACTGAGTAGTAATTTTGAATTCATTAATTACAGCTGGAACTAAATATCCTATATACTCCACATTTTCATACATTACACGGAATATAATTTGCCTGACATTTGGGGTTACCGTATTCCACGTAAGCCCCTACAATTACCATTCTCCTGCACAGCGGTATTTAAAAGTTTTGACAGTGACACTTTGTTTTGCTTTGACATCGAACAAGATATGAGGCTGACGAAATGGTGATATGTAAAATTTGAGGTTGTCGTGCATAAAGCCTGAACTGGCGGACGATGGTGGAAACTATGCTTGATCTTTACTTTTTGAGGCGTGCAAGATCGGCCAACATGTTACGACCACATGGCCTTGTCACTATCGCCGTATCGGATAAATGGATTGCTGCAACCCGAGGTAATAAAAAATTGAATGCCTCCAGCCGACCACATGGGCAAGTCCGCGGCACACCAAGACGCGGCAATAATATTAAGCTGAACATTCTGGAGGCGGCAGACAAAAACTTTACCAGACACATGCCAGAAGCAGTTAGGAAAATCAGAGTTTTTATTCATTCTTGTTTGCAAAGAAGCCAAGGCAAAACTTAAAATATTGTTTGTTTGGTTAACCCTACCTACCCACCAAACAGGCCCCCACCTATAACTTTATTTTTTTTTTATTTTACCTCATTTTTTTTAATTCATCTGAGAAATATAGGGTATTCCTGAAACTATCTTATATTGAAGTTATATCTGTGAACCAGGAAAACTCAGATCCATACAAATGGTAATTTTTTCCCTGATTCGCACATCTCATGTGTCTACTCCCATGAAGCAATATTGTCACCAGGTATGTGATCATAAAAAGTTCAATTGAAAACTAAAATTTAAATAATAAAAATAAAAATCGACCTACCAACCCATGGTTTGTAGCAAGGTTATGTTACCCCCAAACAAAAAACTTTTTAATTTTGGCTCAATGGGCAGTACATATGACCAGAAGTTCATCTGTATTTTATGAACTTCTGATATGACAAAAATGAATGCATCAAATTGTAGTAGAAAATCTGTGAATTCCAGCAAACATCCTTGGCAAGTCATTTAAGTATAGTAGTGAAAACTAGATCTACTGCGAAAAAAAATATGCCGTGTTGAAGCCACTTTTTGCTGTGGCAAATTGATTTCTCCTCAGCAATTTTTTTGCCGTGGAGAATTTTCCGAATTGTGAGGGCTGCTACCCTACTTTGTAGGTCCTGTGACGTTAGTCACACTGGCATGTATGATAATTGTAAAGTACTGTTTACTGTTGCCAACTCTGATAGCGGCATTGGTTGCCACCGTTACATGAAGTTAATTTGATCAGATGTTCAGTATGTACATGTATTACACAGTGAAGTTCCACAAATCGATTCTCTGATTGTTCCTCTGATAGTCAATGTTTAAGAATATTACACCCCCCCCCCCCCATTTGCTAATTCATGGGTTCATATTCCATGTAAGAATCACCAGACAATGCATACAATAGCCAAGTCTGGGGACAACAATATGTCTAGACTTGAGCCTTTTCAGCTGCACAAAGACTCAGACAATAGCTTCCTACATGAAGTATCTACCGATTCATGGGAATGGGTTCCTGATGTTGAAAACCTATCTTTCATTGGCAGACATGTGACTTGATAGACATATTCTGTCTCTTTCATTTTTCCAGATAATGCATCTGCGGTCTATTTGGGTTTCTGACAATTTTGCAGAAAAACACAAGAAGGTGGTGAGTACATGTATATGTGCAAAAATGAAAAATGTTTGCTTTCCTATTTCTATTATAGACTATTTTCTTTCTCAGGTCATGCCATGGCCTAGTGGGGGTATATGAAATTGCTGTCTGTCTGTGTATGACTAATTCAGTCGTGATAAAAATTTCACTGATTTTGATTTTAACCACAAATTTTGTAAGTTTGTGTCTTCTGGGTATGACAAGTGTGTATGGTATATACAATGAAGTTTCCAGGTGTAAAGAAGTGGTTTGTGAGCAACTAAGCCACATATCATTTGATGTACTTTCACTTTTTGTTTCAGGATAGTGTGGACTATGTACACTGGAAGGAACCAGCACTCCTTGTTCAGTGCCTGATGAACTATTTCCAGTGAGTGGATACTTACTTACATTCATTGATTTTGTTGGTTAAGCGCGGCGTGTCTTCGTAGTCTCCACATGAACAGCTGCAATAAATGCGCGGCTGATATACTAAGACTGTGTCCAAGAATCCACTGTATTGTTGGGTCTGAATGTGAGGCGCCAAGAGAAGCTTTCCTTTGGAGTCATATGGTTGCTTTTTAGTTGCCAGATGTTGTCAATTTTCCCCACCTCTTGCATCTCGCTGCAATCCTTGGCTGAGTATGCTATATTTGATATGTTTATATTCATTGATTTACACTGAATAGTCCATACATCTGACTGTGTCAAAATTTCACACCCGAACAGTCAACGTGCAGAGACAACACGTTCGGATCATGTTCCAATATATTAGTCTGATTGGTCTGTCAGCTCAGCCAAGATTAGAGGGCTATGAGTATTCAAACTGATCGAAAGAAAGAGAGAGAGCCTATGCTCCTTACACTGACAAACTTGGCAGTACTCATGGAATACACAAAATGGTTGCATGAGTGCAGAGTGTATTTTCCATTGCGACTGTTCATGGGTACTCAACTGTTCAGTAGTAATATATTTGAGAGTATATGTTGATAATATTGTTGTTGTGTTCCCGTTTTGTAGACACCATACTGGAGAGATTGAGCTTCTGTTTCACATCCTACGAGCTTTCACTCATCGTTTTATCCCTAACTTCCTCTTCCTCAAGGAGTTCCTAGATAACAAAGTGGCTGCAGTAAGTCCAACATTTCCGTCGTGTTTTTTGTCTATCTGTTTCTTTGGGCAAAAATGGATTCTTAATAGAAACTCCTGTGCTTCAAGGGATGATCTTCTAGTTTGACAAACCTTGATTGGTCCATTCAAATATTCAAACAGAAATCTGGTATTTTGATTGGCTTACAAAAAAATAGAAAAACATCTAGTCAATCAGGTTCATAGCCCGGTCAATACTTTCTGTAAGTTTATATTGTTCAGGTTTATATATACTGGAAAGTCTCTCATCTAGACTTCGTGTTGTTCCCAGACAGACTATTATTCTCTTTGTGCCAGGACTTTTACTTGAGACATAATTTATTTAATCAACTACAAGTAATTAATTCAATCAGTCTTTCTGATATGAATTTGACCACCCCCTACAATCAGGAAATCACAGAGAAATATATATTATCTGCATATTTTTTTTCAAACAATTTTGTCGACTTCCTGTTCTAATAAATTAGATCACCCCCCGATGTCATGGTGGGCAGTTTCACTTCCTGTGATTGAATACAATAATTAGATATTTTCCATATCTCATGCAGTCATAATAAAATACTGAAACATATTGGACCTCAGCATTGTGAATGGGGAACTGTCATCCTTTGACCTGCTAGTCCTTATTCACACTTTTAGTGTATGGAAATAAAATCAGGAAGACAATACACGCCTTGCCGGTCGTCTGAAAATAGCAAAACCGCCATGTTTCCTTCCCATAGTGCAATGCGAACCACGAGTAAACTTTTTCCTCACGCATGCTGTAAGTATAGGCACGGACAAAATTGCTGAAAATTTTTATTTCAAAGGATTGTTTACATGATTTCTTCAGACTACTTTCACTCTAGAACAGTTCAGTGATCTTTCAGGTCCCTGTCAGCTTCTGACACTGTCTATAAACAAACTTATGATGGTGATTTTCCAGAGGCCCATGTTGAATGCATTGCTGTATCTGAATCTTGCTCCTGAAAAGGGGGCAATAACTCTTCTTTTTTGCCACTTTCAGACGACCGGCAACTGATGTATTCCTCCACCAACCAAACTGACTGTCTCCATATGAGTGAAACAAACTTGAGTGTGACAATAAGCCCAACCCCCTCCTCCCCTGGATACCTTGCCAAAAATATCGCTTGGGATTGAGGTTCACCAGCATTCACCCATAGGTGGCGCCACCTGGGTGCTAACTTAACATTTGTTTTAGACAAGAAAATTACAAAGACTCGTGGATTCTTTTCAAATTTGGTTTGCACATAATCTTGCCGCAAGTTGTCGCTTGGGATTGCATTTCATCAACATCTGCATGTAGGTGGCACCAACTGGTCCAACTTTGAATTTCCACAGCACTTGCCTTTATTGTCAATATAAAACAGGAAGTGTTGTGCCTCACAGCATTATTATTTTACTGTATCGTGTTTATTTGTATTCAGACATTCACAGTGGAGTGGAAGCGAAAGGCATTCTTCAAATTTGTGGACATTTTTCACGATCCTTCTTGGCCCCAGGACCTCAAGGCTAAGGTATGGTTACTGTTTGTTGTATACCGTAATCCTCTAATAAAGTAATCACTCTATCTCATCACCTCATATTTTGATTTTTAAATAATTTAATTTCTCTATTAACTTTCACTCAACTCAGATTTGCTATTGATTTTTTCATATAAACACTGAATACATTCCAGGAGATAGTCCAAACAGACTGATTAAACATGTTAAAATACAAGAGGAAATGAATTCTCATCTTTATCTGGAGTTACTTCCCTTTTGTATTAGATTGATTGGTGGATCTCCTGGATTCTATCCTATAAATTCGACATTTTTACTACAAAATATTTATATTAAGTTGTCTGTGGTGAATTATGACCACTAATATATTTTCGAATTAAACCTGTGGAATTAAATCTCCATTGAGAATTCAGTATGACATTGTATTTTATTTGCAGCATAAGATAAAAATACATACATCACTTTTCCATTTGATCATCTGTCATGTAAAACCGCATGAAATTTACATTTCCAATGATCTGCTTTTTACCCCTCGGCCAACTTTGGCCTAGGGGCATTGTCGTCATCATGTACGGCTGTCCGTACGTCCGTACCTCCGTACGTCTGTACGTCCGTACGTCCGTTACCGCGATATCTACAGAACCGTTTCATGCATGGCAGCCAAACTTGTTACATCTATTTATCTTCACGTAAATCAGAAGCCTATCGAAAATGAGTCATCTCGGACAATATTTTGCAGAGTTATGCCCCTTTTTGCAAATAAAAATCCATTTATGATTTGTTATTGTGATAATTTCAGAACCGTTCCATATACAACATCCTAACGTGATACAGTTGTTTCTCTTGACCTGAAATAGATGCCTATCGAAAATGAGTCATGTCAGAAAGTATTTTGCAGAGTTATGCCCCTTGTCTAATAAAATCCACTAATTCCTATGTTCAGTTTGCATATAATTTCTATATCATGTTTGTATACTATCACATTTATTTATTGATTGGATGACTGATTTATTGATTTATTCTCTTACACAATGCGAAGAATGCCTGCAAATCTGTTTTGAAAATGACACTAGATGCCTATCGAAAATGAGTCGTGTCAGAAAGTATTTTGCAGAGTTATGCCCCTTGTCTAAGGGACCGTATCCATCCATCGTTCGTTTGCTAGACGTTTTAAACGATGAAAAAAAACGTCGATGCAAACGATGGGTGTATGAGTTGATCGTTTTTTAAAAAACGCCGGTCAGATAAAGACGATCGCCGGAAATCTCCGGCAATCTACGGTAAGGGTGCCGGTCGTCTTTTCACACCTCGAACAAAGGTGCAGACGTTTTCTAGCAAACGATTGAAAGTCTCCTGGCAAACGATGGGCTCGAAAGTAGTCCCGCTTTACAGACGCAAAAACAACAACAACGGCTGTGTCGCTGGAGGCCGTGAAAAACGGATTATGAGAACGGAACACAAATTAATGTTGTTTTTATTCTCCAGATTTTTGCTATACGTGTGCTGCTTGACTATATCTTAGAATCGGTTACGGTGTAATTCGTTAATAAACAAAATATTATGGAACCATGATATCGTTTTATGAACGTGCGATTCGAATCTTATGTATTTTGCAGAATACGGGCTTTGCGCATTTTGGAATGCGGCTTCAAAAAAGTCAGTTCTAGATTACCATTTGATTTGATTTGATTTTTATTTCACCATGCATAACAATAATGTTTAGTAAACAAAATATAATAGTGGCGGGATGAAAACCCCGAGGGGTTTGTTTTATCCCAAAATAATTATTATATTTACAAAGATGATAATATGCGGTAAACTCTATCATAGTGAGACGAAAACACAAATTTAATTTCCAACTTCCACAGTCGGCAAACAGAATAGATGTCTAATTATGTTCCAGGAATAAATACGATTATATCCTCGATTTGAATAATGAGAGCGAAACGTGAGATTTTAACTGAGAGGGTAAATTGTTCCATATTTTGGGACCCTTTATTTTAGTACTATAAGTCAGAGTAGTAAAAATCGCGATATAAATTTAATTTAGCCTGTCTAGTTGGGTACCTGTGGACAACAGATAATTTTGAAAAATATGATCTGAAAGTGTTTGGAATTAGGTCTGTATGATTGAAAAATTTGTCAACAAAAATTAACACCTGGTAGTCGTTTATTTGTTTTATGGACAATATTTGTAATTTTTGGAATGAGATGATCATAGTTTTACTTTAACAATTATTATTACGTTTGATTACAGATAAATGTCGAGTGAAACATTACAATCTAATGCGTATATTTTTTCTCTTTCAGGACGATGCGTAAGCGCAGAAATTTACAAGACATTCACCATAGATAACGGTTTTCTAATGGTGTAACTCATAATTTTGTTTTTGTTCAATTTGCGCTTTTGAAGCGCGCCTTGTTTGGTAAGCTTTTAAAGTTACATCTGCAAATATCTATACGTGATGAGTACTCTATTCGTCTGAAGTTTGTAATTTCGATAGAAGTCGGATACCCGTGGTTGTACATTTACAACTTTTAGAGCAACGCCGCATGACATTTTCATACAGAGAGATTATTTTGTCACTTGGTATCGTCGATCCAGTTATGAGAGATCGTGTATGTAATTAACAAGAATTAACTAGTCTTGTTTCGCCGTTGGGATTCGAGTGGGTAATCAAAATAACCATTGTTTATTACTTCTTAATTTGCTATGGGCTGTATCCCACCGTGTTAATTCCTCAATTTCTCACATGTCATTTATTACTCTTCATAGCGCATATTTGTTGATCTCTCTTTGTTATTGGTTTAAACAATGTTTTATTCCAACAATGTAATGGAATGGGATCGGTGAACAGGCAAAGCCTATATGAAAACTAAAAACGTATTCTCATATACGGCCATTGTGCTTCATGCGCATAAAAAGGGAAATGAAAACCGGATATAAAATATGTACATTATATATTTATTATTCAACAGAGCATTGAGTTGAGAAATTTAACAATGTGATTGAGGAAATGTATATTTCATATTTTTGTATGTAATCGGCTGGAGTCGGTCATGTGTACTTTCTTTAGCCCTAGGGGCATACGATCAGTAATAAAATTTATGTGAACTTACCTTGATTTCCTGTATGTGGTTCCATAGTGAATGAAGTATCGGTTGTGGTGAGAAACAAATAAGCTGGATGTGAAAGACGATGTGTATAGTACTAAAGATGAGATCATATATGTCCAACCTTCCAGAAATGCACTTAAATATATTTTTCATGGAACAAAACTGCATGGCTTATTTAGAGCCCGGAGTGATCAATTAAAACTGTCCCGGAAATGTGCAACTGTGAATAAACAAAACGTATAAAATCAAAGACACTTGTTGCCTTTTATTTAATAATGTCTTTGAAATGAACAATCCCTTCAGCGATACTTCCCGTGAACGTCCATTTATTTGAATTATGGTAGTAATAAAGCAAATGCCTGTGGATGCCGCCTCCGGAAGTAACTCTTGCGTCCTTCGTGGCTCGAAAGTCAAGCTGTGTGTAGACCAATAGAACAGACAAAAAAGCTGATCACTTTACTATTATTATGGCTAGACAATAAATTGACAGCTTGGCAATATTGTTTACTAATCAAGCAGGATTCTTACCTATATGCTCACCGGAAATTAGTTTCTTCCACGTATAGTCCTGCTGGATAGGGATATGGGACTTGCACAATCATATGTTTATTGGTTAGAATCTTACAACAAAATATAAACATAACGAAGAAATATGTGGATATGCGAATAATATCCGGAGAAAAGGCGGTCATTCCTCTAGTTTCAATATCTCCATGGAGCAAACAAACCTGCAATGTAGAATAAAAGTGCGTTAAGTTGACCATAATAAATAAAACACCGATAATCAAATATTTGGATCTGTTTCGATAAAGTCTCAAATAAAAGATTGGTTGTCAAAAAATACATCTGTCTCAGCGCATTGCCGAGAAATTCCCTTCAATCTAAAACATTAAAAATGCTTGAATGAAGACTCAATGGAAATTCACACCTCCACTTTCTCTCAAGTAGCGATGTTCAAATATCAGATTCAGGGTCACCAAATATTCTCCCGTGACAATTCTTTTTCATGGCACCCATCAAAGTATAGCTCTAGAAACTTTCTGGATAATTTTAATGTATTCGTCTTGTGAATTGAAGGATCGTGAATATAGCGTTTTCCTCTCTGATCTGGTATATCGCCATGAACGTTTCGACAGACACGTGTTCTACACCGGTCTTTATTTTCCCGCCATCCGGGAGCAGTGCTGTGTCGACTTTTCTATGCTGGGGATAAACCGCAGTCGAAATGGAAGGCCACGTGCGTGTACGCGTGTGCTCCTTGACCGTGCACAAGCTGGGTTTTTTTTTCAGACAGACCCGTAGAATAAATTGCGATATTTCTAAAATATTAAAGCTAAACGCGCGTGTTGATGACACATGATTTTCCCTATGGACTGCAATACAGTACACAGGCCAAATAACATAAGAAACCTTTCCATTTTTTGGTTTATTTAACGTGAAACAGGGTCGATTTGCCGAGAATTTTCGGCGATATACCGACATTAGTTTTTTTTATCAATTTCCTTGAAAACGCATTCATAAAATAAAATATTTAAATACATTTTTTATCTCGAGTATTATAGGATCATGAAAATATAAATATCATTTCTGTCTCTTCAGCTCTTTTCATGTTATATTTATTGGGAAAAGTGTAACACGATTTGCCAGTGAGGTATTAAAACGTGCTCTGAAGTGGGCGAATTTCAGTGGAATTCCCCGCAAATCGTGTTACACGTTTTCCGGTAAACATTACAAGAAAACCGCTGAAATCATATAATAGTTTCATGGTCCCATAATACTCGCGATGAAAAATATTTATTTAGATTTCTATTGCATCCATACGTTTTCAAGGAAAGTGATCAAAACCTAGTGTCGGCATTATCACGAAAATTTCCAGGCGAATCAACACCATTTTTCCACGGTAGACTTCCGTATCGCCCTGAATAACAAGGAAATATTTATCAACCTAAATATTTTTGAAACGGGTATTTCTTTAAGTTAAATAATAACTGAACATAATTCAGATCAGTAAGATATCATCAGAGTTATCTGTTGATTACCTTTTCCGGCCTATTCAAAGAATTTTTTTACACCGTGCATACATGGGGAGGATGTTATTAAACCATTCAGTTTTATTTGCGTACGTGACACTTCCATTATCACAGCTAGATGGTTGTCATTTTCATAGAAAATGTTTGCACACAAACAGCGACTTCTCGTAATCAAACCTTTTAAACAAACGCGGAAGGCGATTAAAGTGTAATTTATTTCCCCTTGTTAAACCCGTTTTCACATTCGCTGATAGCGCTATATTTTGCTACACATGTGCGCAGTTGAGAGCTAAGGCACGGCCTGTTCACCCAGTGTGTATTTATGCGCAGCTTAACACCTGCGATCGTCTTTTGTCAGCGGACAATAGTTTTCTTCCAAACGACGACGTTTTCTTCCGAACGACAGCGGTACCTTCGGCAGTCTACGGTGATGGTTTTTTTGATCGTTTGCTACACAAAAAAACGATGGTGCAAACGATGGGTGTAGTAGCTGAGCGTTTTTTTCCATCGTTTAAAACGTCTCAACAGCAAACGCTGGTTGGATACCGTCCCTAACAAAATCCACTAATTCCTATGTTAAGTTTGCATATTATTTCTATATCATGTTAGTATACTATCACATTTATTTATTGATTGGATGACTGGAAAACTTTTTTTTTTTCAAAGAAAGTACACTTACAATACCAGGGGTAAATATTTCTTCCCACAAGCCAATCAATTGGTAGAGACACCCTTACATTATAATAGCTGGGGTTCAGAGCCGAGGGGTTTCGATAGCGCAGCTTCATGTTCACATTTAGTGTTCATTGCAGACCCTCAAACCAAGGAATAACCACTTAATTTCAAAATCAATTCTGGCTGCAATGTGACACTTAACAAAATCATAATCCTGTCTGCAAAGTTAATCTGATTCTGATCAAATTAATTAATTAATTCTTTGTCTGCTTTCTACAGATTCTCCAGTACGTTCTGATTCCGTGTTTCCAAAATTCATTCGAGAGCGGCGAGGGGGAGAAGCTGATTGGTGGACCCCCTGCGCCAGATCAGGACAACACAGATAATGTCATCAGTGTGTTCATCAACAAGATTATCGACCCGGACAATCCGTTTGGGACGTCAGACGCCGTTAGAATCCTTCTTCTTCAGTTCTCCTCATTACTCGTTGAGCAGGCGTCACCTCACATTCACGATGCTGCCAACAAGTAAGTCTTCTCAGTGAAACCATCTGTCATACAATGTACTGTTTCAGAAACACTGATGCACCATGGGATGGCTTTCATCTTCAAGATTTCTGATTGGCTGATTTGAATTTTCAAAAACAATTTAACAAATTTCATTGGCCTTTCAGTTCATCTCTGTTGATCTTTCATTTGAGGTTCTATTGGTCTGGCTATAATCTATACTATTCAAGAAGCTGTACGTCTGCGTGCATGTGTACGGGGGTGGGGGGTGACTGAACAGTGTTTGTGGGCGGGGAAAAGGTGTAGGAGGACTGGTTATGTGCCTGTATTACTGAAAAGTCTCGCTTTCAGACAGTGTTGTACCCAGACTGACTATTGTTCTCTTTGTCTTGTGACACTTACATGAAAGATGGACCTCCACTGCTCTAGTCACTATTTTGCAGTGTATATATATATATGCAGTGTCCATTCACAGGTGCTGTACTAGCTGGGTTGATCCGTGTCTAGCATAATAGGAACTGAGGACACTCTCATGTTCTGGCAGATTTAGGCATCGACTGAAAGATTGTTGAAAAAATGACATTAAACCCTACTCAATCACTTATGTCAATTCACTGACACTATTCTGTTCTTGTTTGCTAGACGACAGGGTAACAAGTTACGCCGACTGATGACATTCGCCTGGCCCTGTCTTCTCTCCAAGAACTGCGTGGACCCGGCCACCAAGTACCATGGACATCTTCTCCTCTCCCATATCATTGCTAAGTTTGCCATTCACAAGAGGATCGTACTACAGGTTTGTCTGAAATTTTTCTTTTACGATGCAACACAATATGTATCATACAAGCCAGCTAATCAGCCTTTCCCACATTAATGTACTAACAATAGACAGACTCTGCTCTTGTATCTGTATATTAGTGATTGGACATACTCACCCGCTGCAAATTGACAACCTCTGAGTGATCACATGCCATCAGTCGGGAGTGATTCTCGATACCTTCGAGATCAATCCTTAAAATTATTTCCTGAAACCATTAGGGTAGCACTGGGATGCCTGTCGAGTTCTCCTGGTTCGATCTCAATTGAAGCTCCCAGTTTTTCAGGTGGATGAAAAATTATTAGTCAAAGTTATGAGTCATTCCACACAAAATCAGCCGAACATTGGAAATTATCATGACAGATTGTCTTGCTTAGAACCTTCAAAGCATGTGTCAGCAAATGTTTTGACACCAAATTTCCTCACTCCCGGAAATGAGTCTTCGGGAAAATATTAAGCAATTCACTTCTAAATCGTATAGTTTTGAGTTTTTTTTACTGCCACCTTTCAGGTTTTGAGATATTCTCACTACTGTTTAACGGGTACATAGTAAAACTCGACATCTATGAATCTCTGATCATTAGCGGGTGGTTGGGTGGGTTCAGGGTTCAATGCATTTTGCTGAGAAGCAAGAACTTGATATTGTGATGTCTAGCACTGTAATATCACTTGTCTTTATTGCACCATGTAAGCATCCTGTCTGTGTCTTTGGCGCTGTCCTCAGTGTTTTATAGGGTGGATGGAGGTTGTCTGGTTCCATGCTGCTTCAAAAATTTCTTCTTTGAAATAGCAGGAACACAACTGGGCTGGGTGGTGCTTAGTTGGTTCGTCGTGATATAGCTGAAATATTGTTGAAAGCGACGTTAAATTCCATTCACTCACTCACACTCTGATCAATATATGCTTCTTCAGACATTATTTTCCGGGCTGTAACCTCATGATTACTTGGTGAAGAAGTTTGATACTTACATGTTGAATGATATTTATATTTTGTAAATGTGATCTGTCATGTTTTACCCCACAGCCTGGGGGTGGGGAGGGGAGGGGGGGTGGGGGGGACATACATCCAAGTAATCTCTGATTGCTTCTGTGCTGCATTATATTTTGATCAAAATAATCTTGATTAACAAAGACCTGCTACACTGAAGTTCCAATATTACTCTATTTGTTGTTGTTGTAAACTTCAGGTATTCCACAGTCTGTTGAAGGCTCATGCTGTGGAGGCTCGTGTGGTGGTGCGACAAGCCCTAGAGATCCTAACGCCCGCAATGCCAGGACGTATGGAGGATGGAAATGTAAGCGATAAATAATTAAAAGCTTTAATGGTTCATGTGAGTCTAATAATGGTCCCCGAACAACTTGCAGGATATTTCATCAGAATTACTCTTCACAGGATGCTTTAAATTGATGTAAAGGAAATTATTAATTCAGCATAAAATCAACATTATATGACAGAAGAACTAAGATGCGATTTACCGTAATATTAAAGTGTTCTTACAACTTCTACTTTTGTAGAATTCAATACATCATGTGATAGAATTATTGGTAAATTTACGATGCTGTTGCTATATACGAGCGTAAAATATGTGCACTACAAACATGAACCTGCCATCCAAATACAGCCTACTTTAATTTCTGGAAAAAAATAAATAGTATGCACCAGTCAGCATGAAATCATTCATGCCATTTTTTTCAAGACCCAACAAGGCTGCCGGCTAATCCCCGGTCAAAAACTGGTCACTACCGGGCAATCACCGGCCAACAGCTGACCAACTGATCCCAACAAAGTACTGGTCAACACCAGGCCAACAAACATACTACCAGCCAAAGTAAGCTCTCCGGACCAGCATATACAACCAGTATATATAGTACTCTTCTGACCACAGTCTGCGGCCTTGTGAAGAGGTTAAGTAGATCAAACCGGTCAGGCTTTTACAGACATCCACATCGTCTACCCTGTGTTTCATGAAAGAGTTATTCACCTCTTTTCCACATTTACGATTGTGTGTCTGTTTGATTTTGTTTGTAGGGTATGTTGACTCACTGGACCAAGAAGATTATTGTGGAGGAGGGACACACTGTGGCACAGCTTGTCCATATCTTGTAAGGAAAAACTTGAAATATGTTTTCAGGGATAAAACTTTGTTACTGAAGCACAAAATACTCACTGTAAACAAAACTTCAGGGCTTTGCCCCATGATGACGCCATTTGATGCCCCTTTCTAAATCATACAGGCTTTTCAGTGATTAGCTGTAAATTGTCGGGTACAAGTCTATTGAAGGGCTGAAGCCAGAAGTTAATCAAATTTTTTTTATTACTTTCACAGTGACCAATAATTTAGCATGTTTAATATTTCCTGAAATAAAATATTATTGAGTGAGGTTAATTGATTAATTTATTACATAAGGCGTCAAATGGCATCATCATGGATTAGGAAGGGGCGTCAAATGACGTCACCATGGGGCAATGGTAGTAAGCCTTCATGGGGCATAGAGTTAAATTACACGCTGGATGTTTAATGCCTTGCTCATATTAGAGTGCCCGAAGTAGAAAGCGAAAAAGATATTTATCATCTAACCTCGGTGTGAAAGCATGTTCACTGAGATTTCTCATCAGTTGAGCATCATATTCAAGTCCAATTTAGGGATTTTCAAGATTTTGTGGGATAGCTGGCATATTTGTATACATATGTACTAGATTTTCCCAGTATTCCACCATAATGGCACTTTCTTTGAATACTGGGGAATTGTAGTACATATGTGTAAAATTATGCCAACTATCACCAGGTCAAGATAATCTCCTGGGTTAAAAGATAGGGGAAAGTGAAATTATACAACCCAGTAGCTGATCAGCTGAAGTCACTGGTCCGTGAGCGGACAGGCTATTCTTTGTTCTCTCATTTAATGTAGTACATATGTACTACAATTCCCCAGTATTCAAAGAAAGTGCCATTATGGTGGAATACTGGGAAAATCTAGTACATATGTATACAAATATGCCAGCTATCCCACAAAATCTTGAAAATCCCTTAATTGGACTTGAATATGATGCTCAACTGATGAGAAATCTCAGTGTGCAACTCAGCCATTCAATATGTTGAATGCTCAAGATATTCTTGTACATGTGTACATGAAGATAATGCACTCATAAGTGAAGACATTTCCACGAATTAAAAAATAATAATAGTAAAATACAGAAAAAAATGTTGAGCCTGGGTTTGAAGAAATCCACTGGTCAAATTGGGATTGATGAGTTAGGCACTATTTTAATTATTCCCATCTTCCTCTTGAAAGTCTCTATCGTGCTGATGAAATGTGTATTGCTATGTTTCAGACAACTGGTGGTTCGTCACTATAAAGTATACTACCCAGTCCGACATCACCTTATTCAGCATATGGTCAGCTCTCTACAGCGGCTTGGCTTCACGCCAAATGTATGTGATACATTATATTGCTTCACTGTAAATTTCCAATATTTGACTGCATTCAAATTATTTTCACCACTTTTTCTGCAGTCTGATTAAAATTAAATCCTATTTGCTCACCCATTTGAATATGTCGCTAGTAGTATCTAACCGATCTGCAGTAACTTGAACATCAACCAATCCCGAGAACTCTTCATAGTGCTTTGAAGGGGACAATAATGGTAGGGAGTTTTGGTTGGATCTGCCAAATCAGATGTCACACGCCCGGGGTATCATTTGATGTTGCCACGGTCCAGCCATTGTGGCGCCACAATGCCGGGAAGAAATGTGGACTGGTCTTTGGTATAAACCTTGGGGTAAACGGAGACGATGACACTATCCGCCTTATCCATCTACAAGTGGATGTGGTGGTGATGTAATAAGGTAATGAGATATTCCTACGAAGTAGGCTACCATCTGCAAATTGTCCGGTAGTCTGAGTGAGTGAGTCCATCCGAATCCTTTCATCGGCAAAATAAGGAGAACCGTTGACATTAGAACCTTGATTTTTGGCATGAAGGTGCACTAGGGGACTGTTACCAGCAAATTCTGAGCTGACCTACTTTTGATGAAAATTTCTGGTGATTTTTGATGAAAATCTCTGCTGATTCTGACTTGGGTAGCGCCCATCTTAATATAGGCAGGATTTCAACTGGGGGCGGAGGGGGGGAATTTTCAAGAGTTCAGTTCGCGTCAGGGTGCTAATGCCCACCCTACTTCGCAGGTCCTGTGGTGTTAGTCACACACTGCCATGTAAAATAAATAAGATTCGATATAGCGAATGGGATGATTAGGATTATTGATAGGATATTAATTTATTTAGATTGTTTTTACTGGTTTAGAAATTCACATTTTTTTCCCCTGCTGGCAGAAGAAATAATCCAGTGCATTATTCCCTGTGTTCTCGTAAGTCATCCTGTTCTTTTATTATTATTGTCTCCCCAGGCCACTATTGAACATCGTAAGCTGGCTGTTGATCTGGCCGAGGTGATCGTTAAATGGGAGATTCAGCGTATCCGTGATGAGCGCGACCAAACAGCAGAGATTCAGGTATGACCAAACAGATTGTAATGCACTCTTTGTCTCGTGTAACCTGCTTGGCTGATTGGGCTATTTATTTAACAACTGAGTGGTATACTATGCAGAGGTTGAAATAATCGGTCACCTGGTCACCAAATGCTAGTAACATTTCATTTTGGCAATAAGAAATAATGTCCATCCACGCCAGTGGCTTCTACCGAAAATTTCTGTTGTTGTTGTATTATCGCAGATTTACCCCAGCTCCATGAAACTGTTGTATCATCGTGGTCAACATTTGTCCATTCAAGTGCAATTCTCCATACCAATTTGATTTTGCTTTATTTCAAATCATATGAGTCCTAATGAACGAAGAGGAGGTGTAGCAAAGTTGCCTCCATTAGCAGAAGAGTGCATCGTGCATTATACCCTGTTTTATCATCTGCCGCCCTATGGGGTTTCTGGGGATTGACCTGGAATTTTGTTGTGCACACCGCAGGTCATGGTAAGAATATTCCTCAGCTCCTCAGAGAGCTTGTCGTAAGAGGCGACTAACTGAGGCACCCATGGGGTTCCCAGGTGTGAAAAGGAATAGGACCCCACCCTTGTGGTTCCCGGGTGTGAAAAGGAATAGGACCCAACGTCATGATATGACTGACATATAGTTGAAAGCGACGTTAAATCATATTCGCTCACTCACTCTGTATCATCTGCCATTTTATCAGCTGCTGACTAATTGTGCTACTGATATCAGCGGATTGCTTTCGAGAACACCATGGACAGTAAAACCAAAGAATCCAGCCTGATGAGCTTCATGTTGCAAAGACCATCGATATCATGGAACCCGAGCAAGGAACTTAACACACTGCCAAAAATAGCGTACTTAAAACAAGAAAAAAAAACTTGTTTTAAGTAGAAATTTACTTGAAATAAGTAAAAAATATCTTGGAGTGTGGTAAGAAAAAATATCTGGGTGTAAATTCTTAACTAAGAAAAATAATCTAAGTTTTTTATCTTAGTCAAGATAAAAAATCTTGTTCAATTATCTTAATTAAGACAATTCTTCTGATGATTTGTTTTTATTTTGTTCAAGAAAATTTATCTAGTTCAAGAAAAAAATCTTATGCAAGTTAATTTTTCTTGTTAACAAAATCTTAATTAAGATTTTTTTAGAGTGTGGTAAGAAAAGATGTCTTGCCTAAGAATAAATTACTTACTTGAGAAAAGTTAACCAGATAAATTTACTTACTTAAGAAAACTTATCCAGATAAATTTACTTGGCTATGAATTACACTATAGATAGGTAAACTTATATAAGAAAAACAACGACACAGAACTCCTAGATAAATTAACTTGCATAAGAAAAATAATCAGATAAAATTAACTAGAATAATAATATAAAAAAATAAGAAAACAGAACTTGCACAAGAACATTGCAGTTATTCGATTATCTTATTTAAAAAATATACAATCAAAGGTCATGTTGTTGTGTTTACATAGGCAGTTGGTATGGGTTGCGCTACAGGGAGTAATCCAGAAATTATTTGGGGACGCCGGTGGGGGTCGAGGGGAGGGGGGTATCCCTTCCCCCCCTGTCGCAGAGCGAAAATAAAAATGGAATTTGACATGCAGCTAATGAAATAAACAATTATGCTCCCTGGATCAGTGTAGAGTACTATATCGAGGATTCTTGAAAATCACATCAACAACAATAAAGCCGAATGACAAACTTCATGTATCAATACTGTTTTGTGTTCATTCTTTGTGGAAATTTCATTACCTATATGTCAATCCGTCTTTCTCTCATGTCCCTAAATTTGTCTATTAAGAAGTTCCATGCCTCCTCACTGAAAGTTTCTGACCCCACCAGGATGATTCTCATTAGTTTATCCAAACTGTTGGCACATTTTCGTCGCTGTGCTGTTGTTGTACATTGTTAGGCCTAGGTGTTTCAATTTCCTGAGAATGTTCTGATTGTTCCTGGTCAGAAGTGTCCCGTTCGTCAGTTTCATTTTCGTGTGTATCGTCCACCGAAGCACCAGTTTCCGTGTCTCCGCCACGTGCACGTTTTATAAATGCAAAAGAGTGCGCTGATCAGTAGGTTTATCGTCTACACATTTTCGTTTTGACCAGTAGGTAGCAGCCTTTTTATTATGGCTGAGACCAGACGTTCTTGGACGACCCATTTTATCAAATCGTGTAAACCGTGCTCTTTTAAATTATACGACGACAACTTTTGACGATCGGTAGGCGCGCGTATAATTGTCAGACTCGAAGCGGAACCGGACTGGAGTACACTACTCTCGTCAATAATAAAACAGTGAAAGTTGTTCACTATTTGAAGTATACTTCAACCTTGAGAATGTATTTAATATACAAAACTAAACTGTAGTCGATGAGAAATAAACGTTATTTTTGTAAAAATCTGATGTGTCCTGTCTGTTTTTACTGTAAATTTCAAGTCGGAGTTTTTCCATGTTCTGCTGAATTGTAGTGGCGCGTAGGCTCTAACACAGTGCTATGATGTCTGATTTACCGCGAGGTTTAGTTTGGATTTTTATTTTTTTCGTTTTCATTTGGGCGCGAGAGTTTGGGCGCCCATACCGGTATACCGGTAGCAAAACCTTCCTGGATTACTCCCTGCGCTAGTAGGGTTGATTTTTCACTTATATGCAATGTCCTGAAAAGTACCAAACCTTTTTATATACTCTTTTCCACAGATACTTTCTTTTGTAGCAAAAATATGATCAATTAACGTTTTTAACTAATGTTTTTTTTATATCAAATTACTGCCAAAAACTGAACATGAATATATGCTTGTTACAGTTAGCATATAAAAACATTATCAAAATAATGTCATGCAATTGAAGTGTGACTGAGTGAATAGAATTTAATGTCACTTTCAACCCATCATCATGCAATTGAAGGGCAAAAGTCATATATGTAAAACAGATAAATAAAAAACTTATTTCAAATATTTTAAGGCCTTTGTTCTGGCATGCATCCTTAAAACCTCACCTTGACAAGTATTTCTTTCCATTTATAGCAGTAATACTAGAATATATTTGCATAAAATTTCTCGCCCATGTCGAAGTTGTATAATATGATAAGAGACTGATATAATTGAAACCATGTAAAACGGCCGAACACCAAAGATATGATGGATAATTCTCAAAATTTAGAAAATGCTTGTGGTGGAGAAAGTCCCAATGTTTAGTCACAGACAGGGTTGCAAGGTCTTGCAAGCTAAAGCATACAACCAAGTTCATATAAAAATATTCTTCCAAAGCTGAAGCAAAGAACTAGGGAATGGAGGAATCAATTCACTGCAAACCATGTAGAATCCAGATCCCAAATTTTATGCGAATACTCAAAGCCCCAAAAGTTCCTGCCAGTCAAGATTGTCAGAGGCAACCTGCCACTAATTTACATTTCAAAAACATGTTTCCTGAATAGACTGCAGTCACTGGCTTGATGCAATGACTTTGGTTTGCATGCCTAGCTGACAGGTATAACGAATATTCAACACCAAAATACTTGCTGTGCACATGGGAGGTCGAGTTTGTATCTTTGCTTTTTATACATATATTTTTTCGCGTTTGCTTCGAAATCAATGTAACAGTCTTAAACTTACTTTCTAATTGACTGTGTTCAGGTAGACAAAAATGAAGAAACAGATCTGCAGATCCACACTTTCACCAGCAGAAGTTAGTTTATGTTTCCCAGTTTGTTGTTGTTGTTGTTGTTGTATATCTGTAAATCCACTCCCAAAGAAAGCAAATCTCATTTTTGACGTTTTCGCTCAGTTCATTGAACACATTGAACAACACACTACTCTCATCCACCTGTAGAATGATCCAATGAGAGGCGCATGCAGTTGAGTTTCCTCAATAAAGTACCTGGATACCAACTGTGCAACAACATGAAATTTTCAGTTGAAAATGGCAGAATCAAATCCCTGAACCCATATGAAAACCATAACCGCACATGGAGGTGGACTTACTAAATTACAAATATATGTTCCTCACTCAAGTAGAAGATATAATTTCAAGTATATCTTAGGCAAATTGTAACAGTAACTCTTACAAATTGATAATGATTAATTTCTGTCAGGAAACCACAGGTTCATACTATTAGTGTAGCGATCCGTTTCCGCTCAATTCACGATCTTACATTTTAAGGAGACAAATCACAAAAAGACATATTAGTCAAGATAATTTTTCTTATAACAAGATATATCTAGTAAAATGCAATCATATTTGAGATCATTTTTCTTAAAATAAGATAAATCTGACAAAATGGAACAAACAAAGAAAATATTTATTGAAATTTTCTTGTTTTAATGTAATTTATCTAGAATTGAGGTGAAAAAACTTATTTAAGTACCCTATTTTTGGCTGACAACAATTTGCTTGTTTTAATTGACACAATCCAATGCGGATATGTAGAAGTTTTGGAATTCTATGAAGAATCAATCAGAAGATTAAACAAAAACTATCTTTTTTACCTCCATTTCTAGAGAGAGCTTTTCTCCAACATGATAAAGAAAGCTATATTGCACATGACTATCATTATATTTGGGAAGGTAACAACAAAGTTTTGGATATATGAGCATAATAGGGTTTTATGGTGGGCCAGTCATGTTACCCAAACAACTTTTCATTTGGACCCGGTGTACCATCTTTCAGTCTTTTAAGGCATGGACATATTATATGCCATGCATGAAATCATTCTTGGATGGATATATGCTTGGCTTTTCAAACATGCATGCAGACCACAGACATAGTTTTGTTTAAGAAAATATTACTTGAAATAAATATATTAATACTAAGCTAAGAAACTATTATCTCAACATGGTCTACCAATAAACTTATTTAAGAAAAATTGTCTAACAAAACACTTATTAAAGTAAAACAATCTTATAATAAGATAAAACCTGATAAAGGAAATCTTATATAAGATATTATTTCTTGGAACAAGGCACAATTTGCTCAATAATATCTCAAATGAGTTAATTTTTCTTAAAATAAGAAAAAATAAGAAAATTTTCAATCACTGACAATTATTGAGATAAGTTTTCTTAAAATTTTCTAGTTTTAAGAAAAAATATCTTGAAATAAGTTTCATAAACTTTAATAAGTACCCTATTTTTGGCAGTGCACTGTATCACTGTTGTTAGATTTCATTCTCGTATGACTTTATTCATGTTAGTAAGAAAAAAAGTGACCCCATAACAAATACGTTGGCCCTCAGAAAGGTTCACATTGGTTCCTTGGTAATGAACAAACAGTTCAAACTCTGCTGTCATAATCTGACACTGATAAGAGTTAGATAGGCCAAGAGATCTGTGCAATGGAGAGGGTCTAAAAATGATTCCTTTAATCTGACTGGTTATCATCCTGGCAGAGTTGGCATGGATTGGATAAAATCAGTCACAGATACTGATAATCCCAAAATTTGGGTGAAATACAAGAAGGAGTTTGGCGATTCCCTTGCTGTATTTTACTGCAAATCGCATAATGGAAATGGGCCTTTATCTGTGGATGACTTGATAAGAATATTTGCTAAATTTTGGTCAAATTATGTGTGACTGCTCAAATAGATTGTTGTGCTGGGTTGAGTGTTGAGAAAATTGCCTTGCACTCTAATTAATTTAAATGTTGAAGGGTGGTGGAAGTTTTTTGGAGAGTTGTCTAAAATTGCCAAAATATGCATGTCTGCATGCAATGCCCTGTGTTCCTGCAGTATTCATTGAAATTGTGTGGGCGAGTAAAAAATATCCATAATTGCAACTGTTTTAAATGTCTGAAATTACGTTCTGAATTGAAACTAAAAAATTAAGCACGCATTTTAGGGTATATCATAGTTAGAAAAAATCCCTAAATATTGCATCAAAGGGAAAACATTTTATAACGGAAAGTGAAGAGAGTCTTTTGTATGAACTTCCAGCCAACCACACCAGAGGTCGCACAGGCCCTGACCCAGAATGCAGGGGTCAAGAGGTCGGGCTCTGTTGACTCCCCTCAGGAAGCGAAGCGAGCGAGACATCCATCAGGCATCGCAGGGGCCGTACCTGTCCCGGTGAGTTCTCCGAAACAATTTAAGCCAAGATCCGCAATATTCTATCATCATGTCATGTTGGCAATGGTTGGCCATTAAAACTATAACATGTATTCTATCATCATGTCATGTTGGCAATGGTTGGCCATTAAAACTATAACATGTACATGATTGTACATAAGAACTACATGATATTACATGTATATCTGAGTTTACTGACATTGAAGTTACCGAGTGAGTAAGTTGATCTGTATACTCTCATTTTTGGACAGATAATAAATAAAATCCATACTTTTCTTTCTTTCCTGTTTCATCTGATTGTAGGCGGCAGGCAGGTCAACTTTAGAGTCTGGTAAACCGATTGACAAGCCATTCTGTGACTCCGTGGTCAACTTCCTGCTACGGATAGCATGCCAGGTTAGAGTTTTGTTTTTTAATTGTATTACATGAGACACAGCATAAGTCACAAAATGTATTAAAATGAGTTGTTTTGGCAGTTTTGGGAAGTTTAATGAGAACGTAAACTATGCGGTAAAATATTGTGGGACTTATACAAGGGTCCCTATAGATTCAAAACATCGTAACAAATCTTCCCCTTTTGGCAGCAGACATGGTACAAACTCATGCTGCCCACCCACTTGGGGCCGTTTAAGTATCACCGTACTCGAAAAAGAACATCTCTGCCATCAACAAAGATAGAGCCATTATACACCTTAACGAATCTTAACCTTGGCCTCATTTCAGGTTAACGAAGCCTCCACCACAATTGGCTCTCCGGGAGAGATGCTATCCAGGCGCTGTGTGTCACTCCTGAAAATGGCCCTCTGCCCCGATGTGTGGCCTAACGCAGAGCTCAAACTGGCCTGGTTTGACAAACTTTTGATGTCTGTGGAGAACCAGCAGCCAAATTTTGCTAACATCTGTACCGCTCTGGAACTTCTCACTTTTCTTCTCTCCATACTGGTGAGTTCAGTGTTCTACGAGCCATGGCAATTATGAGCATTGGATCGTTTTTCTCCCGCTGCATTCACCAAAACCAGCCAAGCTACACTCATTGCAGGAGACAGTAAAAATTGACAACTCGACGAAATTGCAGCATTCAATTATGATTATTTATATAATTAAAGCAAATTTGATGAGAATATGACTCACTTTTTACCCCTCAGCCTATTAGGCTGCGGGGTCTTGTCGTTGGCATGTACGTCCGGTCGTCAACAATTCTTGTGATCGATCTAGAAACCGAACCGTTGCTTCTAGAGACTTCAAATTTGGTATACAGAATTGTTGGGTGGTCAACCACAAGCCTATTGAATCTGGACCCGATTGGTTGGAAACTTTGGCGGCCATCTTTAATTTATGCGAAGCCATCACAGCTTTCTCGTTATCAAGCTTTCTTTAGAACGACTTACCCTAGGCACACCAAACTTGCCGTGCACATCCATATGCTCATGACCCAGAACCCTATTGAATCTGGACACGATTGGGTGGAAACTTTGGTGGCCATCTTTAATTTATGCGAAACCATGAATCTTGTGTATCTCGGAAACCATTTTGCTGTTCAGTGTGAAACTTTGTAGAGATTATCGATACATCAAGAAACTTTGAAAGAATGACCAAACCAGTTTTCCTGATTAGGTGAAAGCCTTGGTGGCCATCTTTAATTTATGCAGAATCTTTAATGATGTATTTCTTTGATACCATTGAAGTGTTCTATACGAAACTTCTTGTTACCAAGCTTTCTTTAGAACGACTTACCCTAGGCACACCAAACTTGCCGTGCACATCCATATGCTCATTACCCAGAACCCTATTGAATCTGGACCCGATTGGGTGGAAACTTGGCGGCCATTTTTAATTTATGCGAAACCATGAATCTTGTGTATCTCGGAAACCATTTTGCTGTTCAGTGTGAAACTTTGTAGAGATTATCGATACATCAAGAAACTTTGAAGGAATGACCAAACCAGTTTTCCTGATTAGGTAAAAGCCTTGGCGGCCATCTTTAATTTATGCAGAATCTTTAATGATGTATTTCTTTGATACCATTGAAGTGTTCTATACGAAACTTGGTATGCAGCATCGATGTATCAAGAGACTTGACTTGCACTGAATAACCACATCAATTCTTCTGAGAGGCGGGAAGGATGGCCGGCCATTTTTAATTTATGCAAAATCATTAATGATCTCTATCTCTGATACCGTTTAAGTGCTCGATATAAAATTTGGTAAACATCATCGATGCAGCAAGAGACTTATGCTGAAGGACAGAACTGGTTTCTCTGATTGGGTGGAAATCTTGGTGGCCATCTTTAAGTTATGCAAAATCTTTAATGATATATATCTCGGATACCATTTAAGTGTTCTATATGAAACTTGGTTTACAGCATCGATGTATCAAGACACTCGCAATGAAGATCAGTTCCTCTGAATGTCCGGAAGGATAGGCGGCCATCTTTACTTTATGCAAAATCATTCTGATACCGTTCAAGTGCTCGATGTAAAATTGATATACATCATCAGTGCATCAAGAAACTTACGATGAATGACAGAACTGGTTTCTCTGATACCGTTTAAGTGCTCGATATAAAATTTGGTAAACATCATCGATGCAGCAAGAGACTTGTGATGAATGACAGAACTGGTTTCTCTGAATGACCGGAAGGATAGGCGGCCATCTTTAATTTATGCAAAATCATTAATGATCTCTCTCTGATACCGTTCAAGTGTTCGATGTAAAATTTGATATACATCATCAGTGCATCAAGAAACTTACGATGAATGACAGAACTGGTTTCTCTGATTGGGCGGACTTTCTACATCACTAAGGAGCCACTGTTCAGCGACTAATGTTGTCATACTTGGAGACTTCAACAATGACTTTGCTGTCGACTCGGCTGAAACAACCAAGATAAACGACTTCTTCCAAGAGCATGGGCTCTTTCCCTTAATCCACACCCCATGCAACCACAGATCTTACGACAACCACTGACCAGATTTTCACCAATTTCAAACTCACAGATATACAATTTGGTGTCCATGAAACATATTATTCATATCACAAGGCTGTTTGGATTGCCATCCACCCATCCTCATCCTCTACTTGATCACAGATGGAAAGAGACAGACAATCAACGGGTACACAGGGATTCATACAGTTATTGCTATCAAAGACTTTTATTATTGTTTAGATTATTATTATTAGGGTTCAAAGCCAAAATGGCTTGAAGCCTTTTGTTTTTGTTCAGAATATTTCTGTTCTTCCGCCATATTTTTCGCACGCGCTATGTCAAAATATTTATTATAATCCTTCAATGCATCCAACATCCCACACTGAATTTATCATATTTTAATCTTTTACAAGCCACTGCTAAAGCATCTTCTGCATTCAACCAAATCTTTCAGGCTTTTACATATGCATTTTTCATTCATTGTGTACCAATATACACTGACTAAAACTGTCTGGCTGAGGGGTTGTTGCACCTTTTAGGTGCTGCCTCATGTTTGCTTCATATTATGTCGGGGAATTGAAGTTTTCAGGCACAAAAGTCGCATAGACTGCTGACTTTATTTTGCTACAGCCAATTTTGTTTGTTGACATCCAACTGCAAATTTGTGGGAATTAGCAAGGTGGTGCTCTCTTCTGGTGCGGCAGATGCATGCTATTCTATGGGCACTCCTGCCCTCATTTGAGCTGTTGAGGTTGCCTGTAAATCCGATACAAGATAAATTTTCCTCAATGGAACAAGTAACGTTTGAGTATTTTATCAACTGTAATTTAGATGAAATTTTTCTGTAGTTTTTTTCCAGGAAATCCATTGATTTTCAGCGTGCCCATAATAACGCTAACTTGTGAATTAGACCGTCTGGAGCCTCTCCTAATTTTCGCTATTGTGCGTGCGTCTCTCTTTCCTTCCCTCAACGAAAACTGGGCATTCCGTTTTCCTGGAGTAGCAGATTTCTGACGGGAAATTAAAGTTTGAATAGTAAAATGTCTTCGAACACAGATAAAGAAAAACGAAAATATGCCCATAATCATGCGATGGCAGTACTGATTTCCAGCCCTGGAAAGTACTTGTATTTTCAAATTTTGACCTATCAGTCCTGAAAATAATCAGAATTTTGTCCTTGGATTATACCAGAGCAATGAAAAAAGCTTGGTTTTGACATTTTTTGTTGCAAAATTATGTGTTGTTGGTTACTTTATTGTATACCATTTGGGACTGTTCAAATATTACAAGTAAGGTTTGTGTATGGAATTCTTGAAATGCCTAGTGAAACGGTTGATTTTTACATAGTAAAACTGACCTTACTGACATATGCGTTCGTGTGCTAACACGGATTAATCAAGTGAAGAAATTAAACAATAGCACAGTTTTTTTCCGCCACAACAACCAAGCACCCATATCAGCATACAATGCTCTTCTCTTCATTACTTGGCCCATGAAAGCATGTGAAAAATTTATTTCATGAAGCATGGGAACCCTGGGCATTTATTGTTCCGAAGTCCTTCAAAGGAGACGAAAGAAACAGGTGTGGACAACAAAATTAGGAAGACTCGTAGTTCAGCTCCTTTTATTAACATAGGGAGATCGCGTGCCCTTTCTATACTACTCATCGCGCACTACTCATCGCGCATGTGCAGTCGACCCATTCTACTGTAGGGTTCAAGCCTGGCCCATGGAATCTCGGGTACTGAAAAAACCCAGATCTCTCTCCCCACCCTATCCCGCGCCACACCTATGCGACCCGCTGTGCAGTGAGTAAAGCGGAGTAGGAGGAGGAGGAGGAGTAGGAGGAGGAGGAGGAGGAGGAGTAGTAGTAGGAGGAGTAGTAGGAGAAGGTGTAGGAGTAGAAGGAGGAGTAGGAGTAGGAGGAGGAGGAGTAGGAAGAGGAGTAGGAGGACACACCACGGATTATACTAGGGAGATTTTACGGATTTCTTTCAGCTTTCGGTGTTGCATGGCCCTGCTTTATGGTACATTTCGACCACACCTATCCTAAACTACCTAAACTTACAATTCCCACATTACCTCAACAAATGTCGGCTTCTGTGACACCTCAGGGCAGACATAATTCTCTCCCTTATCAACAGTGGTTACTCATGTCTTTATGAAGGAAGATAAGTCGAGTTCAAATTTTGGTAAAAAAGCTCATTTTTGCTCACTGAATCAGTTTACATATTGAATTCAGGAAAATTCTCTCGAGGTGCACAGAAACATTATATCTCTTCATCAAATGGTAGTATCTAATTAGCTGAAATATTGCTGAACGCGACGTTGAACCTTAATTCTCTCTCTCCCTATCTAATTTGCATAATAAATGGTCAAATATTTGTCCCTCTAATGAAACAACATTGACCGATTCTTCAAGTGGCAAATTAATTATAGGACATGGAACAATAGACAAAATAATGCACCTGAAGTTTGGCGCATTGGTTAAGAAGGAATCGAAAGTTATTGAGCAAAAATGACCTTTTTTACCTCCATTTTAGAGAGCAGGATCTCCCTAACCTGATAATAGTAGCATCTTGAGACTCTAAAGAGAAATGAACTGCTATCGTTGTTTCTTTACCACCATGATAGCTCCAGAGGAAAGAGGTTATCTTGGCCAGTTTCAAGCCGTTACAGCGAGGAATAGCCGCCTGTATGAAGTGTCCTAATAACAAGGTGATCCGCACTGTACACAGTCTTCTTTCACGTCTCATGAGTATCTTTCCAACGGAGCCCGTCACGTCCAATGTGGCCTCCAAATACGAAGAACTTGAGTGTCTCTACGCCAGTGTCAGTAAAGTTGTCTATGAGGGGCTGTCCAATTATGAGAAGTAAGTGGTTCCTGTTCATATTTATTCTATTTAAATATGTAAATGAAGTTACAACAAGAAACTCCTGAAATTCAATTTTCTTCTGCTCACGGGAGGGGGCTACCCTTGAGCTCTGGCTTTCCGCACAAGCATGGACAGTATATGTTTTTCAGTGATTTTTTTTCGGGACAGTAGAATCATCCGTGTTATAAACTTCCTTCCTTCTGGAGTATTTTGACTATTAAATTGACCAAGTTTTTGAAACGGCTTGTGATGTCTCCTAATACAGTCACATTTTCACCAAACACAAAACTAAAGGCATGATTTTGATTGGTTACAGATCATCCAATGGCTCCCCATCTCAGCTGTACAGCACGTTGATGATTCTGAAGGCAGCATGCATGCACAACCCTTGTTACATTGACCGTCTCATCTCGACATTTATGAGGGTTTTACAGAGGATGGCGAGAGAACACCTCGCTCCCACCACCCCAGAAACTAGTCCAGGTGAGAGAGAGTTCTGGCGGAAAAATGAAACAAACATGACTGTCTAACACCGGTTTATACTTGGTGTAAGAACGCACAAGACAAAGCCTACAATAGCCTGTCTGAGTTCAACAATGCGTTTAGACGTGACCCTTTTCAGCTGCACAAAAGCCTCAACAATGCGTTCTTACACCAAGTATCGACCCGAACACCAAACAGTTTCACCACCTCTGTTCCCTGGGCCTTGTTTAACAGAGTCTTTGTTCATGGAATTCAGTCACGAACCCTTCGTACGAACATTGGTGTGAAACCGTCTTGCATGTGAATCTTCTTCTGTTTGATTGCACTAAATTTTGTTATGACTTTTCACCTTTCATCGTTGTTGTTTTTGTTGTAGTGGCGAGTGAGTTACTGATCCTGAGCCTGGATTTGGTGAAGAATCGTGTGGGCGTGATGAGTCTGGAGATGCGGAAGTCGTTTATCGGTAACATCCTGGTGATGCTCATCGAGAAAACACCCGACAACAAGGTCATGAAGGCCATTACCAAGATGGTGGAAGACTGGGTCAAAACCAAGGTAACTATGATAGATGTAGTCCTTCCTTATCATTACACAGGAAAGCTTCAAAGATTTACTTCTTTGAAGCAACAGGAATGCAACTCGGCTGGGTGGTGCCTTGTTGGTTCGTCACGATATGTCTGAATATTGTTGAAAGCGACTTTAAACTCGACTCATTCGCTCACAAACCAGCATCAAAAAAAGGGCAGATAAGCGATACAAATTTCAATTCTGAAATCAGAATTCTGAAATCGGCTGGGCGCGAGATACCAACTGTGGAGCACTTTCTAAAGCTACTACGAGTCAAAATACTTCAAATATAACTAAACAAAGTAGATAGTCCGATATTTTCATCATGAACTAACCCTTGAAATATGAAATAATTTGAAAGGAAAATATGAAAATCTTTCATTTCACCTCTAAGATAATATCAGTACAACCTTATTACAAAGTACCACATGAATATGATCATGCTACACTCTTGAAAGAGATTGACTGTGGAATGTTTGGATTATATTTGTATGTTTAAGCAGAATCCCATAACTATAAACCAGTCACCGTCAATACGAGAGAAGGCCATTTTACTGGGCAAGCTGATGCAGCACGTGGAGAAGAGATTTCCCGATGACCAGGATCTTAACGCTCAGTTCCTGGAGCTCGTTAATTACATTTACAGGTATGGTAATTAAGGGTACTGAGCCCTCCTGCCGACACTTTTACACACCCTCCAGAATTTGTCTGTATACAGCTAAAAGTCTGCCTTATAGATATGGTAATGTATATATTTATGGAAAGTGCATTTCTTTAGGATTCCAAATATATACATGTGTTCACCGTAATCTGTAGGTTGTGAAGATATTTAAATTTATATATAAAAAATTGATTTAAAAAAATGAGCATTTTCTTCAATTGGCTATAATCTGTGTCTCAGTTTTGTCAGTTTTGGTCTAGTTCTTATTCTATTGACATTTAATTCAACTTCAAAGTTCAAAACTGTGAGTTGCTCGATTCTGTAAAGAAATATCCCATTAAATGACAATAGAAGGAGAACTAGACCAAAATTGATAAAACGGAGACATTATTTCCTCTTGGAGTTGTCTTCTACAGGAAATGAATTTCGGTTGATATTGTATGGACAAGTATGAAATTTGCATGATATATGGTCAGTGCCCCATACTTGTGCAGCCTAAAGTTTCTCTGCATTTTGGTTATGGCCCTCGGTTCCTGAAATCTTCGTGAATTGGGACTTGTCCGGGCTGGATCTTGGTTAATATTGTATGGACAATTATGAAATTTGCATGATATGTGGCCAGTGCCGTGTAGTTGTGCAGCGTGAAGTTTCTCCGCGTTTCGCTTATATTTTCAAGAGTTATGGCCCTTTGTTCTTAAAATCTTTGTGAATTGGGACTTGTCTGGGCTGAATCTCGGTTAATATTGTATGGACAAGCATGAAATTTGCATGATATGAGGCCAGTGCCTTGTAGTTGTGCAAAGTAAAGTGCTTTGTCCGTCTAATATCAACCAATACAGAACAGAACAATGGCGGGGCAGTGTCGGACTAAAGCGGAAGGGGGGGGGGGGGGCATACAGTTAAGCAATCACTGATTGCTTCTTTACTGCGTTTTGTCACACAATATATTAGGAAGTTTGTTTATTGGAAAAAACCCACGAATGGTTTTGGTTTGAGGTGTCATATTTTTGCTACAGGAGAAAACCCTTCATGAAAAGGCCCCAAAATACCAAAATAAGCCCGGGAGCACATTTTGATCATATCTCCATTGTTATGGAACTGAACATTTCAGTTTTTTCGAAGGGGATATTTCAGTATGTAAACTTCAAGAAAACTCTCATATGGCAGGTTTTGGAGTGAAAAAAAATTCGGCTGTATTACCATCACACACAAAGGAGTTTTTCGTATGTAAACGTCACATATCCTTTATACATTGGAATCCTTAAGATGCTTGTTTTATCATCATGGTTCTCCCGTCTGTTGATCACGGTCTTTCCTCTGACGTACACTTCAAAGTAAGGTGAATCTCTATGGTATAATCACTATCTCACAGGGGAAGATGTGCTTGGTGAATTTTTAGCATGTGCTTCAGAAATCTTTACATTTGAATAGTTTATAAATCTACTCTAAACTCCCTGTCCTTGCTGTCGAGGGTTTGGAATTGTTCACTCTGGATACAAAGAATAATTTGGGACAAGAGAGTATTCCAGACCGGAAATTAAGATTAGCAATCAGACATTTACCATTCTGAATTCCAAAACCTTCAGTTCCGAAAAATCATCATTGAATAATCGTTTCATACTAATATTACTCAGAGAAATCATCAAGCCTTCAAGCAACTCCTATAGAGTGACTTGACATTGGTGAGAGAACCGTTGGGATTGCTTTTCATTTACCTGCGTAATCCAAGACATGCAAGATGGCCACAATCAGCCATCTTGGATTTCAGCAGTTGTATCTTTAAACATTTCTTGTCCGATCAATAATTCGAGAACTATTGAACCGATTGGCTTCATACTTGAAGAGTTTCTTGACATCGGTGAGGGGACAGTTGTGATTGCTTTTCAGTTACCTGCGTGATCCAAGATGGCTGCCATTAATGATGACATTTTCCAAATGCACTTTCTGCAAAAAAAGCAACATAGTTTCTGTCGGATGCATGGCTCATCAGATATATCTCCATTTCCAGAATCATACCTCTATTCCACCATTAGCCATCTTGGATTTCAGCAGTTGTATCTTTGCACATTTCTTGTCCGACCAATAACTGGAGAACTATTCAACCGATCAACTTCAAACTTGGAGATTGTCTTGACATCGGTGGGAGGACAGTTGGTTTTACTTTTCAGTTATCTGTGTAATCCAAGATGGCCGTCATCAACCATCCTGGATTGTCAGCAGTTGGATCTTCACACTTTTCTTGTCCAACCAATAACTCGAGAACCATTGAACCGATCATCTTCAAACGTGCAGAGTGTCTTGACATCAGTGAGAGGACAGTTGGGATTGCTTTTCAGTTACCTGCTTAATCCAAGATGGCTGCCATTAATGATGACAGTTTCTAAATGCACTTTCTGCATAAAAAGCAACATAGTTTCTGTCGGATGCATGGCTCATCAGATATATCTCCATTTCCAAAATCATACCTCTATTCAATGATTATCGACCAAAAAAATCCACCATAACTGGTGTTGCTGGCGTGGGACGTGGACCTCTATGGTAGATTTTTTTACTTTTTCTGAAGAAAACTTTCACCAATGATCTGAAATGAGTTAAATTGGCATTAAGAAATACATTTCAAATTGTTTTGCCTCACTTCCACCACTATGACCGCATAGTCATACTTGGCCGTGTAGTAGACTAGCCTTTGGCTAAACAAGCTACCCAGTATAAATAAAGTTATCTTATCTTATCTTCAGTGGAAATAATTTGATTAAACATCAGAAAACTACCAAGTTTGGAACATACAAATTAAAATCTAGGATCATGTTATATGTATCTTGAGTATAATTTGAAAGTTAAATTATTTTTTCTTTCCTGAATTAAATATAGATCATTATTGTTCAGTAAAAAGTAACCAAGATTGTTCAAACTCTATCTTCATTTTCCTTGCAGAGACGAAACATTGAGTGGCAGTGAACTGACATCTAAACTGGAGCAGGCATTCCTCAGTGGACTTCGCTGTATTCAACCTTACATCCGTCACAAATTCTTTGAGGTGTTCGACAACAGCATACGACGACGCATCTTTGACCGTCTCTTGTACATCTCATGCTCTCAAAATTGGGAGCCCATGGCGAGTCACTTCTGGATCAAACAGTGTATTGAGGTATATTTATTTGTCTCTGTCTGTCTGTCTGTCTGTCTGATTGTTAGGGTGATAAATTATTAGGGTGATGAATTATTAGTGCGATGAATTATTAGGGTGAGGAAATATTAGGGTGATGAATTATTAGGGTGAGGAATTATTAGGGGGATGAATTATTAGGGGGTGAATTATTAGTGGGACGAATTATTAGGGTGAGGAATTATTAGGGTGATAAATTATTAGGGGGATGAATTATTAGTGGGATGAATTATTAGGGGGATGAATTATTAGGATGATAAATTATTAGGGGGATGAATTATTAGTGGGAGGAATTATTAGGGTGAGGAATTATTAGGGGGATGAAGTTTCAGGGAGATTTTTTATTTTCCACATTTCTTCTCAAGTACACAAGGAGGAACAACATAAACCATACTGTTCACCCTACCCATACTTGACATACCTACTGTGTATATATACATTTAGTGGCTGTCTCATTTTCATCTTAAGGACATAAATTGGTATTATTCAGTGTCTAGATATTATTCTTATCTAAAATACTGACATATCAGAGGAGCGAAAAAGCATTTGTAACGAGATCTGGCTCATCGGCTAAGATCGAACATTGTGACCTATCATAGTGATGATTTTATACATCAGATTTGGTCAACTGTTGTCTATAACTAAAAGATGGACACACCGGTTCTCATCAGATCACCGAAGTTAAGCAATGTTAAGCTCAGTCAATACTTAGATGGGTGACCGAGTGCTGTACTGGCTGAGCTGATCAGTGTCCAGGGTAATAGGAACTGGGAGCACTCTCGTGTTCTGGCACATGTAGGCACCATCGTGATATGACTGAAACAAGGTTGAAAATGACATTAAACCCTACTACTCACTCCTGCAAGGAAGACCAACATCTTTCTAATCTACTCCATTCTGCATTTTATCTGTATATACATTTCTCTATTTCACATATACTGTTCAGATCGGACTGTAAAAATCCTGAACACGACGCTAAACCTTAATTCTCTCTCTCTCTTCGTATATAACCAAAGTTTATTTCACTTTATACTTATATATTTGGAATTTAATAAAAATAAACAGAAATTTATTATTCTATATTGAGGCAGTTGTGATCCAAGCAGAACTGAAAGATCAATATTCACCCCAGCTTCGGCCTTAGCTTTTGTCAGTAAATGCAGTAGTTGGGTTTCCTCATACAAATAACAAAGTCTCGTCTATTTCCAGCTCCTACTTTCTGTGGCTGTTAATGGATTATCCATTCAGAGTTCTTCTTCCATGAATCTTCTCCCATCTGCATGCTCTGTGGTAAACTTGGCGGACAGCCAAGATCGCGCAGTATTCGCGACAATTGCAAAGATGAAAGAGGAACCAATGGATGTGGAGTCTCTGGATCCGACCAAAGAGGAAGTGAGTAAACCAGAGGGCATTGTGGGATTTTTACTCGGCTGACCGATGTCTGGTGTAGATAAAAGTCATGTTGACATCTCTTGATCCTCATCATGGATGCCAAATTTTAGTCAGGGGATATGTGATTCACCCGAGTGTCTGCGTGTCTGTCTGTCAATAAAAATCCTCAAGTTTAAAATCTTCTTGGTACCATCCCCACCAATTCAGATATCAGAAGAATTGCATTTTGGCTTATAAAAATTTTTTCCATTGCAAACCACTGTTTGTTTCATGTTCTTGTCTGCAGGATGAAATTGACATGGAACTGACCAATGTAACGACAGAAGAAGCTTTACCCAAGGAACCCCCTAAAAAAGAAGGTGTGGACCCCAAACATAGCCTTCAAACTCTCCTTCAACGCCAGGCTAAGTTCCTGGAGAACTGTCGTGAAGTCAAGGTAAGGATTTTATCTATCAAACAAACAACAATGAAAGTCATATGGGACCATTGGTTCTAGAGATACAGACTTGATTATTAAATCAGGTTCGGGCAATCCCACTCTCTAAAATGGAGGTAAAAAATTCATTTTTGCTCAATAAATCAGTTCACATAAAGAATTCAGCAAAATCCTCTTGAGGCGCACACAGACATATATATCCCCATCAAATGGTAGTAAAAAAATAAATTGTCATCTGTGTAATTGCCTAATTGCATAATAATACGCTAAATATCTGTCAAGCCATTGAAACAAAATTGACCTGTTCTTCAGATGGCAAATTAATTTTAAGACATGAAACAATAGACGGATTAAAGTGCCTGAAGTTTTTAAGCATTGGTTAAGATGAAATCAAAACTTATTGAGTAAAAATGACCTTTCTTACCGCTATTTTAGAGAGCGGGATCGTCCTAACCTGTATAATAGAAATCACCTTGTTATTCGTGGACGAATTCCATGAACATATTTTGTGTGGGTTTTATTAGCTGACTGTTTGATCTCCTGTTTTAGGCGGTGTCCTACCTAAATGCTCTGTCCCAGCTGGCACACACCAACATCGATCTGTCTCACACATCCTGGTTGGACCTATTTCCTCGTATCTGGAAAATTCTGACTGAAAAACAACAGACTGTGAGTTTATTTTTTTACATTAAATGTTTTTCATCTAGCTGAATTATGACTTGAATTCTGGGAATTTATTTTGCAATGATGTGATTCTGATTTATCGAGAACTTTATCAACATCACAGTGTGGCTAATGTCACAGGACCTACGAAGTAGGATTTGATATGATTTAAATGTGTACTCGAGAGATGACTTGGGGGCCCTATGTGCTACCGTGAGAGAATTTAATATATAGCAGTCTCTAATTGACAGTGGGTACTATTAACTTTCCCAGATGTCACCGCTGGTGAGTCATTAGCGTAGCAACTATTATCGCCCTCAGTTCCTATTTCCCTGGACACTTATCAGCTCAGCAGTACAGCACGAGGTCACCCATCCAAGCCTGACTGGGCTCAAAGTTGCTTAACTTCGATGATTTTACGAGAACCGGTGTGTCCAACGTGATATGCCATATCAGGGAACCTTCAAAAGTCACAGTGAAACATACAGCCAAGGGTTCCCGATGGGCATGACAGTGCACTCGCTGAGCCATCAATAAATAATAAAATATAATTACAAATCAAATTTTCATCAGAATTTGGTCAGCTCAGAACTTGCTGGTAACAATGCTCTAATGCACGTTCATGCCAAAAATCAAGGTTCTAATGTCAACGGTTCTCCTTATTTTGCCGACAAAAGGTTTCGGATGAACTCATTCATTACCGGACAATTTGCAAATGGTAGCCTACTTCGTAGGAACATCTACGATATCAGGCCAAGAATGGCTCTTCTTCAAACTTTCTAGAATTCTTTTCTGAATGATCAAGTATTCTGCATTTAATGTTTGAGTGGACTAGACAGAAACAGTTGTCTCATCATCTTAATTAATCGGGATGCAATTAGATTAATGAGATTTGTGACTACAATTAGAAAAAGCTAAGAAATAAAAAAAAATTGTTATTTAATATGTCGGCAGTTTACAGACTCATTCTAACATCCGAATTATCTCCCTTCCATCAGCTGCTCAGCGGGGAATTGTTACCATTCCTATGTAGCGGTAGTCATGTTATACAGAAGGACTGCCATCCAAGTGCAATTCACACATTCGTCGAGTCTCTGGCCTTGTGTATGCCCTCTATACCCATCCGACCATGCGTACTAAAGGTAAGAGTTATCTCCCATGTCAGATGTCCTCGTGAAAATAAGCGTTAAGATTTGAACAATAGATTTACTTGAATGCTAGAAAATAAAATGTTACAACAGAATAATGTTAAGTAACCTCCATCTGCGATAATAATCTGAAAATGATAATTTCCAAACTAGGAACTATATTTTGGTTTTCCCTGGCATGCCTAATAATTTGTGTAAAAGTTTGCCACAAACTAGAAGTCCAATTTAGTGATATGAATTTTGAAACTTTTAAGCAATAGCATGTTTTTAATTCAAGAACGTGAGAGAGTCAACTGAAGATTTGACCAGGTTTCAAATACTGTGCTTAGTAATGTCATGCTGTACCTATTTGCTTACAGTACTTGGGTCGCACACATAATTTCTGGCATCGTGCTGCTCTGATGTTGGAACAGCTGGCGATGGAGAATGGCCTCAGTCTGACGATGAAGAGTAGACCAATCAACGAGTACGAATTTGAACCTGGAACGACATCGCCACAGCAGGTGGGTCTTAATTGTGGCCAGTGTTTTCAAAATGTGCCGTTGGACGTCGCATTCGACGCCTACTTTTGTTTTTCTGACATCCATTACAGCATCATCAACATTTTTTTTATTTTTCCCCAGATGTTAAAAATATATGTGTATATTAAACAAGTTCAAGGAAGCAACATTTGGTCCATCTCAGCAGTTTCCGTAGTTCGGTTGCTGTGGGAGTCAATAGAAACATTTGCTATATAGTTGGATCACCTGTTGCTTGAATGAAATCAAAACACAAGCAATAAAATAATTAGTTGGTGAAAAATTTGATTCTGATTTCAGTTTGAAACATGCTCAACTTAATTTTGCGGTGGCAAACACTGGGATCATATAATTCAAGTGGATTTTTTAAATTAATGGCTTTATGGATAAATTGCACACACAACAGTAGCACAATTTGTAGTCTCAAAACCTCTCTGCAAGCTCCATTCCGTCTGAAAAGCAACGTTAAATCATATTCACTCACTATTGTCATTTTCAATTTTTCCTTTACGTCCACTCCCCTTTTCGGTCGCTCCCTCAGTTTCTTTTTGAAAACACTGGTAACCTGGTAATTAATTCTCTGGCATGCATCTCGCATGTGTGAAAGGCTCTCTGTACATTGATAATAGATAGTTCCCACCCTATCTCTCACTATGCTTGTCTTTGGGGAAAGTGTTTTGAACCAAGAATATAATCTGCATAATTTTATCTGTTACATCCCATGTGTAGGAGACGCTGGATGCTCTCTGTGACCTTTACTCCCTGCTGAAAGAGGACGACATGTGGGGAGGTCTCTGGCAGAAACGCGCCAAGTTCTCGGAAACAAACGTCGCTATCTCTTATGAGCAACATGGCTTCTTCGAGCAGGCACAGCAGTCTTATGAATCGGTAAGTGAAAAATTTTAAATTGTGCAATTGATTGATATTCAATGTTCCGTTAGTTTTTGAAAAATTTCTGTTATTTTACTAACTATACCAGAGTGACTCAAATTTTTGTGTCAAGAAGTCTTCCTATCTACTACAGACTAAGATCGATCCCAGGGCTGACTCGTGCGTCATACCAAAGACTTGAAAAGTGGAACTTTTTTGACTTGCTCGCTTGGTGCTCAGCATTATGAGGATATATCAAGGTCTGGTTGACCTGTTGTCAGGATTATGTTGACTGTGGAGTATCATGTTTGCCTTGGCATGATGCTCCAATGAGGCAGCACTATAAAAAGAGGCATTGAATCTCTCTGTCATGTGTGGGCACCATCATGATATGAGTGAAATTTGTTTGAAAGGGATCCTACTCACTCACTCCTACTTCATGTATTCACTGGTGATTTTATGATCCTTCCTTTATGGCAATGAGCTGAAAACCTGTTTCACAGTATTAAGAACAACAACAACAATAGAAAATTTTGCTTTCATTCAGTAGGATTGTAAATAAATTTGTGTTCGCCAATCAACTATTGAATGGGTGCCCCTTGGTGGTCGAGTGATCTAAGGCGCTTTGCTTGTGATCACTAGCCTCACACCGCTGAACCAGCATTGATTCCAGCCCTGCTGGTGCCTGTGTGAAAGTTTGGCAGTTACTTGCTGACGGGAGGTGGTACTTTCTCAGATTTTTATTGCATTCTACAGTCCTGTGAACTGTTGTACAGCCTTGTTACCCATGTACTTACATTTTGCCTGAAAATAGTTCTGAAATAGTGATAATTGGTATATGTCCATTGTTTCAGGCAATGGGGAAAGCCAGACAGGAACACAACTCTGCCCCAGCCCAGGCATCCGTCTTACCGGAGTACAGAATGTGGGAGGAACATTGGATCAGGTATGTGTATAGACTGGACAGGTCTTTATTTCAGGTGTACTATTTATCAATAATACGATGACGTTTAATAAATTTATTTTTAAAAAAATGAAAAGAATTTTTTTTTAATAATTTGGAGAAAAAAAACTGAAATAGAGACTTGGCGAGTAGATGGGTTTCATGGCGTGGAGCGTCGATTTGGAGGCATGGCTAGCGTGAATAATTGATATGTTTTGTTACCTTCCGTCACAACAATTGTAGCAATTTCACCCTAATGCCATACTGTGGCATCATGGTAGCAGCATCATTCCCATTGTTGATGTAAAACTGATTAAGATAAGTCCATTTGTTCAACTGATATTTCATTTAATCGTTCCACAATCACTGTACATTCAAACCATGCGGTTCTACGGCGACGCACAGACAGACTTCCTACAGAGCTATCGATCAGTTACATAGCCGCAGTTACAGACACAGAGCCACATCGCTGGAGCCATACATACGCATCATAGCAGTACATAGATAGATGTTAACATACTCCCCTTTATCTTTAAAGATGACATAAACAGTTGAAAATTAAAATTTAATAATTGAACAATAAAACATGATAATCAAAGTGAAATATTTTTGTCCTTATTTGTCCATTCATAGCGTGCACTTAAAGTGCTAATATGGCATTAAATTTAAATCTGTAGATGAATGATTCGATGCAAAAATACTACATGTACTCTTCTTTCCTTAGCACACATGCAAACAGAAATTTCTTTATCAGAAATAAAGTCCATATTGTTCCTTGTACATAGTTAAAACGACATATACTGTCCTAGGTAAACGGTATGGCGGTAAGCATGCACACAACACAGTATTCTTAATGGAACGTTACAACTACAGGGTGAAACTTCCTGTTTGAAGTACTTGCAGAAGTTTCATACTAGATGCACCTCGTTTTGTGAGACAGTCAGAGATTTGGTGGGAAGAGTCGACCCACTGAATGCTGGAGATTTCTCTTCGCTGCACCATTTGCTTAATCCCAGCAATGTCAATTCTCAGTCTCTTTTCACTAACTGCTTTCGTGGAATGAATGTTTTCAAACAATGATTTATTATCAGTGAAGCACACAATGGGAATGACATTTTCCTTAGGTTTGTTAAACAAGATTTCACTCAGAAGATGTCCTAGGTAGCATGCTGAATCAAGACTATCCACCATAGACAAAGACTCTGCTGCTAGGGTACTACGGACAACCCTACGGATTTTGTGCGACTTCCATGCTAGTGGACAACATTTCTCATTTTCTCCCATAAGGAAAATAATGTACCCCCCTGCACTAGAGACTCCATCACACAGATTTGCATAAGATGCATCACAGTATACTCCAAGTTTTAAATCACAGATTTTGCCTAGTTTAGGAAACTTCACATCACATGCTTCACACTTCAGATTCCTGATCACCTTGTTGGCCCGGAGGAGATCGTCGACCTTGGGATCTTTAACAGACACGCTCAACTCCAATGTCTCGAAACACACATCAGGTCTAGTCTGATTGGCCACCCAGCTGATTTGTCCAGTAATACTGCGTAATTGAGTGGTTTCATTCTGGTTCAGAGGATCATGTTTTCGAGACGCACGCGACACGCTTACAGTCACAGGTTGTATATCTTCTACGTAAGAGTGTTGATCCAGAATGATGGTTCCATCATGGTGTTCAATCTCGAGTCCGATGTATTTGAAAGCACCATGTGCTTGTTTACCCACTTTGAATGTGGACTGAAACTGATTGACAACACACTCAAAGGCTGCTGTACCACACCAAATAAAGTCATCCACATGCATGAGAAATAGACCAGCAAGATTCCCATCTTTGTGCCAGTAAAACAAAGCTGGGTCTATTTCAGATTGTTTACAACCCAGTTTACATAGTTCTTCACACACACTGAAGTACCAACTCCTAGAAGCATCATTTAGTCCATAAACACACTTCTTAAGCCGCCATAGGTGATTTTCAGCATTAGCTTCCTCTGGAGGTCTAAGATAAACCTCTCTATCAATCCCATTACCTTGCAAGAAGGCTGCTTTAATGTCAATGGTTTTACACTCCCAACTAAAAGTGGAAGACACTGCCAGAAAGGTTTTCAGGGTTTCCTTTCCAGCAGTTGGAGAATCACACTGAATTTTTTCCGTTTCTTCAAAACCTCGAGCTACAAGTCTAGCTTTCACTTTAGTGTTTCCATTAACACATTTTTCTGTGATTACCCATCGCGTCGACACGGATGATTGCCCAATATCAGGAACTTCTTCATACACATGGAAAGTCTTCCAATTGTCAAGTTCAATAGATTGAGCTGTTCGAACAGCATGTTCACTTTGCCGTGAAATAGGAACAAAAGTTACATTCACATCTTCTGAAGAGGTTTCACACATGTTGCTCGACTTGCTAGGAGGTTCTTCAGATTTCTGAAATAATTGCCACTGATCCACACCATTTTCGAAATTCACCGCTTTCAAAGTTTGATCAAGTTTGTCACAGACATTGAACCAGCCACGGTTCTTACCAGTAGCCTTACCACCCCTACTAATAACTTGCGCCTCGATCCAGTTATCACTTCCCGCAAGAAGATATTTAACTTTGTCATTCACCTTAGGCAGTTTATGCGCAAGAGTGATGCTAGATGTTTCCGAACAATCACTGGTGGTGATGATCTGCTCATTAGGCTGTTCACCAACTTCAGGTACTGTAGCTGCTTCATTGTTATCCAGGTCAGACGGATCTTCACACTCCACATGACTTTGAGAAATCAATGGGTTTTCCGTGGTTTCATCAATTCGACAGTTTTTGGAAACTTCATTCGAGTGCTTGAATTCTTCCCCAACTTTAACAAGCCTACATGGGGACACCCGTACATAGATGCTACCATGTCGTACAAACACCACTTTCCCATCCTGACCCAGGACTTTACCTGGACCTTTCCACTTGTTGTCACGCTGATAATACACTCTATCACCCATCTGGAAAATAGTTCCGGAAGGTCTGATTTGATGTCGTAGTGCTCGTCTGATCCTGTCCGAAGACTCAGCCTGAATGAAAGCCTTTCGGCTGGCATGAAGAGTGTTCAAATGCTCAGCAAACACCTCACTGATAGTAGTACCTTCACCCCCATTGTCAGCCAGAAATTTCTTCGGACATCCCATTCCACTACCGATCCATAGGGTCATAACCTTGTCAATAATAGTAGAAGGTGTTTTTCTACGAATGACAGCCGCCAAGATAAACCGAGTCGCGATGTCTATCAAATGTAAGAAATAAATTCCGGGACTCCACTCCTTCAGATCCATTGCAACAACTTCGTTGAAATTAGTTGCCAATTGGAGGCATGTGACAGGACGAGCCGGCGTCTTCTTATATTTCTTACAAATATCGCAGTCACGGGTAATTTCATCCACTAACTTCTTACATGTCTCTGTGCAAGCATCGGCATCCTGTAATAACATCACAAGAGGTTGACTGGTAGGGTGTGCAAACTGTTTGTGTAATTTGCAGATGATCCGTTTTTGTTCATCGACCGACCTTTCCTCCATGGTGTACATTACATCGAAAGTTTCATCAATGGGCATTCCATCCAGTGGGACACAGTAATGCCCTGACGACGTACACTGCAGATCAATGTTATGTCCAAAAAATGATGCGCGGTCATTCTCCAAGTCTAAGATGACTTTGGCAGATTTCATTGCTGGTTTACCCAGCAACAATGGTATGTCACTATCTACTACATCAGATGTTATTTTGCACTTGACTCCGGCAATTTCACATGGAAAAGTTATTTTCTCTTTGGATTCAAGTCGGGTACCACCGCCAAATTTAAACACTGTATTGCTCTCGCGTCTTGTGACTTGCTCCGATTTTTCTGGGCTTAAGGTATCTAAATAACAGTTCATCCATGTCTGACCTGCAACCGTCGAGCTACAGGCACTATCCAACACTGCAGCATTCATGGACTCATTAAACAGAGTCTGCATTTCCTCCAGTTTATTTCCTGTAAAAAGAACTGCTTCTTCCTCTTTACAATCCATTTTCTTTTCCAAGTTCTCGTAAGAATGCGGACAATTCCGTGCAAAATGAAAAATGGATTCACAGATTTTGCACTTCATGGTTTTTCCATCAGCTCCAGTAGGATTGGGAACTCTGTTGCTTTTGTTTTGCTCGCCTGAATATTTACGCCCGCTAGTCGGCCTACCACCATAATTTCCACCACGCCATCTACCCCGCTGACGTCTTCCACCGAAGCCACGCCAATTCCACTGATTCCTAGCCCCAGTATAGTATGCCGATTCATCTTCAACTACATAAGCTGGCTCAATCTTAATGCTCTGGCTTTCATCGCCTTTTGCAGGCATGGATTGTTTCCCAAAAAATTTCTTTAGGGACTGCGACATTTGTCGGAACAGCGTTGTGGGGTCACTGTAAACTACTCCAGTCAGTACTAGCTGTCTATCTTTGTGCTCTAAGGCAGCCCCATCTAGAAGTTTAAAAGCCAGGACAGACTCTGGTAGAGCCATGTTAAACTTCTTGGATTTATTGTAAAGTTTCTCAAATTCAATAACATAGTTTTCCATAGATACCTGGGAGTTTCGTCTATACCTGTCAAAGTCCGTGTAGGCCTCGTAAGCCGCACAGACAGACTTCCTACAGAGCTATCGATCAGTTACATAGCCGCAGTTACAGACACAGAGCCACATCGCTGGAGCCATACATACGCATCATAGCAGTACATAGATAGATGTTAACAGTTGATGTCATGATAGTAATGTCCTTCCCATTGTTGATGTCATGATAGTAATGTCCTTCCCATTGTTGATGTCATGATAGTAATGTCATTCCCAGTGTTGATGTCATGATAGTAATGTCATTCCCATTGTTGATGTCATGATAGTAATGTCATTCCCATTGCTGATGTCATGATAGTAATGTCATTCCCATTGTTGTTGTCATGATAGTAATGTCCTTCCCATTGTTGATGCTGCGATAGTAATGTCATTCCCATTGTTGATGATCATGATAGTAAATGTCATTCCCATTGTTGATGTCATGATAGTAATGTCTCTTCCCATTGTTACGCCAAGATAGTAATGTCATTCCCATTGTTGATGCATAGTAATGTCTTCCCATTGTTGATGTCATGATAATAATGTCATTCCCATTGTTGATGTCATGATAGTAATGTCATTCCCATTGTTGATGTCATGATAGTAATGTCATTCCCATTGTTGATGTCATGATAGTAATGTCATTCCCATTGCTGATGTCATGATAGTAATGTCATTCCCATTGTTGACGTCATGATAGTAATGTCATTCCCATTGTTGATGTCATGATAGTAATGTCCTTCCCATTGTTGATGTCATGATAGTAATGTCCTTCCCATTGTTGATGTCATGATAGTAATGTCCTTCCCAGTGTTGATGTCATGATAGTAATGTCATTCCCAGTGTTGTCATGATAGTAATGTCATTCCCATTGTTGATGTCATGATAGTAATGTCCTTCCCAGTGTTGATGTCATGATAGTAATGTCATTCCCAGTGTTGATGTCATGATAGTAATGTCATTCCCATTGTTGATGTCATGATAGTAATGTCATTCCCATTTTTGATGTCATGATAGTAATGTCCTTCCCATTGTTGATGTCATGATAGTAATGTCCTTCCCATTGTTGATGTCATGATAGTAATGTCATTCCCATTGCTGATGTCATGATAGTAATGTCATTCCCATTGTTGATGTCATGATAGTAATGTCATTCCCAGTGTTGATGTCATGATAGTAATGTCATTCCCATTGTTGACGTCATGATAGTAATGTCATTCCCATTGTTGATGTCATGATAGTAATGTCCTTCCCATTGTTGATGTCATGATAAAAATGTCATTCCCATTGTTGATGTCATGATAGTAATGTCCTTCCCATTGTTGATGTCATGATAGTAATGTCATTCCCAGTGTTGACGTCATGATGGTAATGTCATTCCCATTGTTGATGTCATGATAGTAATGTCATTCCCATTGTTGATGTCATGATAGTAATGTCATTCCCATTGCTGATGTCATGATAGTAATGTCATTCCCATTGTTGACGTCATGATAGTAATGTCATTCCCATTGTTGACGTCATGATAGTAATGTCATTCCCATTGTTGACGTCATGATAGTAATGTCATTCCCATTGTTGATGTCATGATAGTAATGTCATTCCCATTGTTGACGTCATGATAGTAATGTCCTTCCCATTGTTGATGTCATGATAGTAATGTCATTCCCAGTGTTGATGTCATGATAGTAATGTCATTCCCAGTGTTGACGAGCGGGCCCTCGGTGGCCGAGTGGTCTAAGGCGCTTCGCTGGTGACCGCTAGCCTCACACCGCTGAACCACAGCACGGGGTTCGAGCCCAGCTGATCCATGTGTGAAAGTTTGTCAGTTACTTGCCGAAGGGCGGTGGTTCTCTCCGGGTACTCCGGCTTCCTCCACCAACCAAACTGACTGTCACCATATGAGTGAAACAAACTTGAGTGTGACATTAAGCCAAATTCCCTCCCTCCTCCCTCCCAGTGTTGACGTCATGATAGTAATGTCATTCCCAGTGTTGATGTCATGATAGTAATGTCATTCCCATTGTTGATGTCATGATAGTAATGTCATTCCCATTGTTGATGTCATGATAGTAATGTCATTCCCATTGGTGATGTCATGATAGTAATGTCATTCCCATTGCTGATGTCATGATAGTAATGTCATTCCCATTGTTGATGTCATGATAGTAATGTCATTCCCATTGTTGACGTCATGATAGTAATGTCATTCCCATTGTTGATGTCATGATAGTAATGTCATTCCCATTGTTGATGTCATGATAGTAATGTCATTCCCATTGTTGATGTCATGATAGTAATGTCATTCCCATTGTCAGTGGTTTCATTAAGGATTGGAGTAGAAGTTGAAATGGCCAAAGTAGGAGTTGCCCCCTTCTTGGAAACTGAGATCGCAACGTGATCGAACTGAGGGAGCGTAGCGACCGAAAGGGGGGGAGTGTGAGGGGGGGCCACCCCCCCTCGCGACAGAATTTTTTTTGAAAATGAACAATGGAATGGTGCTCTCAGAGAGCTTTTCAGCAGAAATTGTGAACTGCCACCTTCACTCTCCAGTGTACCAGTAACTGCAATAACATCTAATTTTAAAACAGTTCTTCAAAGAAAAATAGAATTTCTTGTTGAAATTATAAAATAAATAGAAGTATCTATAATATTTATATAATTTCAATTCATTTTTTGTGAGCCATACTATCTCAGTTGAACTATTATAACAAATAATTCACATAAAAAGGAATAGTTTTGAGAACTCTTTGACTGATCTTGTTTTTTTTTATAAATATGCAGAAATGTTTACTTTTCTTATTTGAGAGAAGTGTTAAATAAGTAAAAAGTGGGTCCCCCACAAGACATTATTTCTGATATTTTCTTAAATATTCCTACATTTTCTTAATTTCATAAGAAATAATTTCTTGGGACCCACTTTTTACTTATTTACGATTTTTTCTCAAATAAGAAAAATAAACATTCCTGCATATTTATAAAAAAAAATAAGCGGTGTTTAATATTGCTAACAACAACCAAAGAGTTCTCAAAACTATTCCTTTTTATGTGGAAAGACTTATTTGTCAGGTGCTTGAATTTCTTCATCTAAAGAGGACAAAACCGTGCACACTGAAACTTATTTCTCATTCAAGAAAATTTCACCCATTCAAGCAAAAATCCAAGAAATTATGTGCGGTTGATACTTTGTGCACAAAATGCATTTATTGCGTCGGTGGCGACAAAATAGGCAGGAAAACCAGACAAAACAATGAGTTTTGGTCAATTGGCAATATTATCCAGTGTATGATCCACTTTCACACAAGTCACTTTCACATTTACATGATGAACACGTGTCGTCGTTGTTGTTAAATTTTGCGCAAATTGGCACTTATTCAATGCCGCTCTGTAGACAGAATATAGAAGAAAATGATTTGAAAGTAGCCTCCAGAAAGTTTATTCATGCCAGACGAATCTGTGAATTGATAATTACCTGGGGTTTTTTCAGGATTACCTCAAAAAACTCCAAACTAGCTTGACGTTTCATTTTGAATGGCGCACGAAGTACAAACCTGGCGCACGAAGTACAAGCTCAGTGATTGGCCGAATGACCGAAGACGTCATTCTTTGGCGCAGTACCAACCAATCGTTATCGTGTTTCATCCATATACGTCTATTTCGGTAACAACAACAACAGGTGAACCACGTGGATGGCGGAGAACAGCTGAAAAATCTGGTGTATAATTTTCATTCGGCAGAACGAATGGTGACAATTTCATCGGACAAGGCGGTACTCGTACAGCCCGAGAAGTGTGCCGTTAGGTTAGGGACCTGGTGGCCACTGGATTTGAGATTGACACACACTAAAAAATGACTGACAATATTGGAGTAGGTGTCGCAAATTTGCGAGATGCCGTCGCCTGCGACGGGCGACGGCTTCTATTGAAACCACTGATTGTTGATGTCATGATAGTAATGTCCTTCCCATTGTTGATGTCATGATAGTAATGTCCTTCCCATTGTTGATGTCATGGTAGTAATGTCATTCACATTGTTGACGTCATGATAGTAATGTCATTCCCATTGTTGACGTCATGATAGTAATGTCATTCCCATTGCTGATGTCATGATAGTAATGTCATTCCCATTGTTGATGTCATGATAGTAATGTCATTCCCATTGTTGATGTCATGATAGTAATGTCCTTCCCATTGTTGATGTCATGATAGTAATGTCATTCCCATTGTTGATGTCATGATAGTAATGTCCTTCCCATTGTTGATGTCATGATAGTAATGTCATTCCCATTGCTGATGTCATGATAGTAATGTCATTCCCATTGTTCACGTCGCATCTTTGCTGCCAACTCGTGTATATGAACTGTATACTGTGTATGGTGATGCCTCTAATAATTCAATCACAGGAAGTGAAATCAGGGCGTGATCAAATTGATTAGAACCGGAAGTTGAAAGAAATGGTTCAAAATCATGCAGATAATCCACTATAATTTCTTTGTTATGTTTATGATTTTAGAGGGTGATTGTTAGAACAGCTGATTGAATTTTGTCACCAAATTAGGGGGTGATTGAATGTTGATAGGGTGATTGAATGTTGATAGGGTGATTGAATGTTGATAGGGTGATTGAATGTTGATAGGGTGATTGAATGTTGATAGGGTGATTGAATGTTGATAGGGTGATTGAATGTTGATAGGGTAGTTAAATGATTAGACAGATTACTGTACTGTTGTTTCTATAAATGTTCGTTCATTACAATCTTTGTCCTTGCCTTACTTGTACCAGGTGTTCTAAGGAGTTAAATCAGTGGGACTTGCTGCTGGAGTATGCCAACTCTAAGGGTAACACCAACCCTCACCTTGTACTGGAGAGTGCCTGGAGGGTCCCCAATTGGGCCCTCATGAAGGATGCCCTGGCCCAGGTATGCACCCACAGATGTCAACATATATAGTGTATATTTCTCCTCCATCTTAAAAAGTGTGTAATAATCTCTAGTTTGGCCACACCGATTTTAAGTTTTTGTTTCACGGCAGATTTTATTATTTGGAACGCTCAGTTGCATGGGCTAACTCCTTCAGCTTTGGACATCATGAACAGGGCATTATGAATAAAATCCACCCATGGAACACATGGTAGTGTGGGGTAGGGTTTGATATGATTTAAGTGTGTACTCGAGAGATGACTTGGGGGCCCTATGTGCTACCGTGAGAGAATTTAAATAGCAGTCTCTAATTGACAGTGGGTACTTTTAACTTTCCCAGATGTCACCGCTGGTGAGTCATTAGCGTAGCAACTATTATCGCCCTCAGTTCCTATTACCATGGACACTTATCAGCCCAGCAGTACAACTCGAGCTCACCCATCCGAGTCTTGATCGGGCTCAAAGTCGCTTAACTTCGGTGATTTTATGAGAACCGGTGTGTCTAACGTGATATGCCGTATCAGGGAACCTTCAAAAGTCACAGTGAAACATACAGCCAAGGGTTCCCGATGGGCATGACAGTGCACTCGCTGAACCATAAATAAATAATAAAAAAATAATTATAAATCAAATTTTCATCAGAATTCGGTCAGCTCAGAACTTGATGGTAACAATGCCCTAATGCACGTTCCTGCCAAAAATCAAGGTTCTAATGTCAACGGTTCTCCTTATTTTGCCGACTAAAGGATTCTGGTGGACTCACTCACTCATTACCAGACAATTTGCAAATGGTAGCCTACTTCGTAGGAAAAAATAGAATTGGTGTGGCTTGGTGTATCATGCCATTTATGTGGAGAAGACGAGATGCAGTCCTTCCTGCCACAGGAAAATGTTTAACACGTGTCGAGTCTGGATAGACTGAGGAACTTATGTAAAAGTTTTTCCTGTTTTGCTTGTAGGTTGAGCTGAGCTGTCCAAAGGAGTTAGCGTGGAAGGTGAATCTGTACCGTGGATACATCGCCATCTGTCACCCTGATGACCAGCATCTCAACATGGTAAACCTCAATAATATTCTTATATCTCAACATGGTAAAATGGTAGACCTCAATAACATTCTTACATCTCAAGGAGGATTATGGGGATGCATTTTGTATAATTCAGTTCAGGATATAAAATAAAGGTCTACGATATAACTGCCGTTTGCATTTTTTTTTTTTTTTTTCACTGTATGTATAATTAACCTGCTGAATTGTTGCTGGGCAGATTGAGCGTTTGGTGGAGGTATCAAGTAACCTGGCTATCAAGGAGTGGAGACGATTACCCAGTGTGGTCACGAACATCCACGTCCCACTGTTACAGGTGAGGTTACTCCGCGGGCTTAATAATTAAATTATTAATAATTATTAATTAATCTTTAGTATCACAGGCATTTTTTTTGAAAAAAAAAATGATGAGGGTGGGAGACTTTCCTTCATCTTTTATTTATTTATTTTTTCTCTTGCGCAGACCAAATATATCCATCTTTCTTTTCAACACTGTTTGATGGGTTACTTGAAGCGTCGGCCTATCCAGCAAGTTTTGACTCCGTGTTCAAGAACATTATTTGGCAAAGCTTTGAGAGAAATGGGTATAAACGAAAAAAAAAATTCTGTATGCTCTAAAAAGGGTTGATGCAGCGCCAAAAAAATGACACGGAACCTAATTTTCGAAATTCAAAATTTTGTGTAGTTTTGATTAGGTTTTTGTTAGGGTTAGGGTTTTGCTAAGGTATGTTTGTTTGGGTCATCGTCGCCGTGTGACCAATAAGGTTAGGTGCGACGTTAAACTTCAAACAACCAACCAACTAGAAATTTATACAACAATGCAAGTTAATGATCTTCGAAGCATTATGCCAAGTATGTTTCATATTATTATTTTCAATGCCCTTCTGTGTTTTGCTCATATAAATAATAAAGAAGCCTATTGATTTGAGTTCACATGAACAACGACGACCAAGGTCACTGCTTCAATGTATGCCAAAAATGTAATATAGCCTTATCATGTGTATCTTGGGCTCCTCTTCATCTGGAAGTTAGGTTGTCCATGTAGATCCAAGAAAGCCTGTGAGTTTGGGGTCAAAGTGTCAAATGTTGACCTACCTCCAGGATGAACTGAATTTTTATTTTGAGCGACAATGCTTATATGACATTTCAAATACAGACTAGCCTCGCTCAAATCATTTCAACCCTTTTATAAGGCTGAAAATCTATAAGGTGGTTCAAATTTGGTCCCCCAATCACAGAATTTTACCGAGGTTACACTGTATTACTTATAAATTTGGATGCAAGGGGGACAATTCTGACAGGCACACATAATGAAGAGTTATCTCCCCTCGATCATGCTCTTTGTATAATATGTGCATCATGTACAAACTGTCAGAAATATTTGGGATTGGCCATCATTTGGTGCTGGGACTCTCAATCATTGACCATCTCATATAACAAAGGTCTTATGTCTTCGGTGGGAGCACCCTGTTTTCCCATGGACACCTTACTTATTTGCTCTAAAACCTCAACCATGGTGTGTTTGATTCTCCACAGGCGGCCCAGCAGATCATGGAGTTACAGGAGGCAGCTCAGATAAACCAAGGTCTGCAACCGGCCAACATCGGACGTAGCTCTAGTCTACATGACATGAAAGCCATTGTTAAAACATGGAGGTACATTAAATCAACTGTCTTTTTTTTGGCACCGACACGAGTTCGGGCCCCAGTGGTGCATGTGTGAAAGTTTGCCAGTTACTTACCGATGGGCAGTGGTTCTCTCTGGGTACACCGGCTTCCTCCACCTTTAAAACTGGCTGTCACTATATGAGTGAAATAACCTTGACTACTATATCTGCAGAACTGTAATACTTAGCATGCTTTGTTCTAAACTCCATACAGTGATCTTTTGATACATCCATACACTGCAAATTGTAAATTACCTTCAGCTTGATCATCCCACATAGTACTATTTCTTCCGCAATTCACACTACACATGGGTCTTAATCACTTGGGGAAAGCCGAGGGGTTTTGATTAGATCAATCTCATGTTAAATCTGACCTTGCCTCGTGGGGCTTCCTGGGTTGACCTGGAATGTCATTGTGCACACCCCAGGTGATGGTAAGAATAGGCCTCAGCTTGTCGTAAGAGGCGAATAAATTTGGGCACCTGTGGGATTCTCAGGTGTAAAAAGGAATAGGGCCCCACCTGTGGGTTTCCCGGGTGTAAAAAGGAATAGAACCCTACCTGTGGGGATCCCGGGTGTAAAAAGGAATAGGACCCCACCTGTGGGTTTCCCGGGTGTAAAAAGGAATAGAACATGACTGAAATGACTGAAATATAGTTGAAAGCGATGATAAATCATATTCACTTACTCACTCCCTCTGAAAGTGACGTTAAATCCAATTCATTCATCATCATATTTTGTTATATTTTTCAGGAACCGTTTACCAATGATCTCAGATGACCTGTCCCACTGGAGTGACATCTTCACTTGGAGACAACACCATTACCAGTTCATCGTCAACCATTATGACACCCATGCCTCACAGGACCCGGTCAGTTCACGTTTACTATTTCTTTGGTCAGTTCGTTTATTTCATTGCACATTAAACTCCGAAAATGAGAATTAAAAAAAAAAAAAAAAAAATTCATGGAGTTTGTGAAAATGCCTGGAAAACACCTTGAATTTTACACCCATGCCTCACAGAACTCTGACAGTTCCATTCACGGCTTCATTGGCACTGGCTTTGAAAATGTGGATTTAGAATGGAAAAAAAATAATAAACAGAAAGTTTGTGAAAATTCCTGGAAAACGCATTGAAAGTGAAATTTGCTGTTGTAGCCATCATGCTTTTCTCTCCACTCAGTGACCGTGTGATCTAAGGCGCATCGCTGGAGATCGCTAGCATCACACCACTGAACCGGCACGGGTTCCAGTCCCACTGGTGTATGTGTGAAAGTTTGCCAGTTACTTGACGTCATGTGGTGGTGCTCTCCGGGTACTCCAGCTTCCTCCACCGTTCAAACTGGCTGTCACCATATGAGTGAAATAACCTTGAGTGTGACATTAAATCAAATCCCCATCTCTACGCGAGTCAACTGCGATATCAAAGAAGCATGGAAACTTTTTATCCTGTATCTGTTTTCTTTCACAGCAAAACAACCATTCCATGTTGGGTGTGCATGCCTCCGCTCAGGCCATCATCCACTTCGGGAAAATTGGGAGAAAACATAACCTGACAGGAGTTTGTTTGGATTCCCTAAGCAGGTGAGTGTCTATTCCATGCAACTGTGTTGTTGTTGTTTGCTATATTTATTCTCTTCTTTGTTGCATGCACATTTAATTCTCAAGAGGTCAGCGTTATAGTTCCAGCAGTGAAAACTGCATGAAATATTCAGTCACCATGGAAACATAAATGTGCACTTCAAGGGGAAAGCCTCTTAACTCTGTTTTCTCCAAAAATATATATGGAGGTAAAAAGGTCGTTTTTGCACAATTTACAGAATGAAATCAGCAAACTTGTCTTGTGATGCACACAGACATGTATCCCCATCAAATGGTAGTGAAAAAAATTGTCATTTTAATAATAGGCCAAATATGTGTGATGGTATTGAAACAACATTGACTGGTTCTTTAAATGGTAAATTAATTTTACGACACAGGACAATAGATAGATTAATGTACCTGAAGTTTTGGAACATTGGTTAAGAAGAAATCAAAAGTTCTTGAGCAAAAACAACGTTTTTTTACCTCCAGTTTAGAGGGCGGGATCTCTCGAACCTGCTTCAATTCAGTCACCCTGTAAACATTCATTCACCCCCAGATTTGGCATCAAAGATAATACTCAGGCTGATAGGATGGCTAAGGCAGCCCTAGATGAGGTTGATCCTTTTGGAATCCCATATAGCGATTTCAGACCCTCTATATGTACTTAAGTGAGACGGCTATTACAATCTTTATGGGATGCTGTGAATAATAAAAAACTTCATGAGTTCAAAAAAACTGTAGGCTATACTCAACTGAACAGCCAGAAACGTTTCAATCAAACCATGATCAGGCGATGTAGAATCGGCCATACACGATTAACTCACGAACCTTTACTAAAAAAAGTGCCAGCCCCAAGGTGTATTCCATGCCATGATGATCTCACGGTGAACATATTATAATCGAATGCATAGATTTTGAGATTGTAATTGCTTACAACAATTGTTTTTATCGAGCGACTACTTTGGAAGATCTTTTTAGTGGGGTGAGGGAGGATTGCATCTTCAGATATTTGAGAGAAATCGGGCTGTTACATAAGTTTTAGTGTGAGTATGTTTTAATGTGTTGGATTACTAAGTAGTGACTTGAGCACTTAGAATTTTGTTTGATCGTCGCTGTATAGCTGAAATATTGCTGAACGCGACATTAAACCTTAATCTCTCTCACTTAAAGGTGAAATGCAAAGGTTTTTAGATTCTCCTTTTCACATTTTATATAGGTTGAATAATGATAGAAATACCAGTCTATCTACTTTACTTGGTTTAATTTGAATTATCTTGTTTGCTAGAATCTTTTTAAAAATTGGTACCTCTAGCACAGCTGAATTCAGATTTGCAAAACGTCATCGCTTATCTTTCCTTGATTGTGACGTCACGTCAGACCAGCCGCCCGGAGACTGAACGTTACAAGTATTGACGCCCGGCCAGATGGTCTGATGTGACGTCACAAACGAACGTCAAACAAGGGCAGATAAGCGATGCGGATTTCATTTCTGAAATCGGCCGGGCTTGAGATGCCAATTTTGAAGCACTTTTCAAAAGCTACCAGGAGACAAAATACTTCAAATAAAACCAAACAGAGTATTTGGGCTGATATTTCCATCATTAACTAGCCCGCGAAGAATATAAATAGGGAAATATGAAAACCTTTGCATTTCACCTTTAAGTTTGATCAGTCACTCTAATAAATTTAATCATCCTCTGAATGTAGGAGAAAGTACTTAACAGATAAGATGATGTTTTTGTATCAGTAATCAGCTTCCCCTTCTAATGAATTTGGTTACCCCAATATTTTGGGTTGAGAAAATGCACTTCTTGTCTTAGGTCATCTGCTTGGTTTGAATGATAGATGGCTCATGCGAATTCGTACTATTTTCAGTAAAATTTGGGCCTGAAATCTGTACCAGAAGCCAATACTCAAACGGTTAGATGCCTGTAATGCATCCAGAAGAGGAAAAGTAAAAATTGAAATCTATACCTCATATCATCTTTCTTTCAGAATCCACACAATTCCCAGTGTACCCATCGTGGACTGTTTCCAGAAGATTCGTCAGCAGGTCAAGTGTTATCTACAGATGGCTGGGGCTATGGGCAAGAATGAATTGCAAGAAGTATGTATGATTCAAGTGATGAGTCTGAGGCTGAACAAAGTTAATCTATAGTTTAATACACAGGCACTTTTTTGGAAAAAAAATGACAAGGGAGGTAGGCTTTTGTTATCTTATCATTTTTCTTCTAAAACTAAAGAGAAAAAAATGTAAAAAATAAAATAAAAATTATATATACATGTATTTCTCGTAATTAGTTTATGGCTGTGGGCAATAAAAAGCATTGACACGGTGCCAAAAAAATTGACACAGCAGTGCCTGTAAACCTAGAAACTTATTCAGCTCAGCCTGACATACCTCTAGCCGGTTTGAAACTGGCAAAACTATATGTAAACGTTGGCAAGAATTTAAATCAGTGAACTAGGTCTAGAATTGTTCGGCTTCAAGTGATGTGAACCTGTTCTGATAAAATATTTTCCGATGTCAATTTTTAATATTTTTTTTCTCACTTTCGTCTCTCTTTAACCAGGGTCTAGAGGTGATCGAGTCAACAAACCTGAAATACTTCACCAAAGAGATGACAGCTGAGTTTTACGCTCTTAAGGGGATGTTCCTAGCGCAGATTGGCAGGTAAGTTGAGACTGTGGTGGGGGCAATTCAAGAGATATCTAAAGAAACTGTCATCATCCAGTGGACAGTTATCTCATGTACAAGACTTGCCTTCATACTCACAGGTCTAAACTTACACTAAATCTAAATAACATGAAGGAGCAACTGATTATGTATACTTAAAGTGGAATTCAACAACCTAATCATTTTTCAGCATTTTGTCAAACATTGTGATTGTTTAGTCACACCATAGCATTTGTATTTCATGATCAAATCATCATCAGTTTTGATTTCTCCAAGTTTGATTAATTCTATGTCAGGCCTAGGAATCTCTCCCATGCACATACCTCAGTTCCTTGTCCATCTATATATTTCTCTGTGCTCGGGGCCAATTCCGTGTGCATCGATCAGAAATCCTGGCGCTCGCCCCATCCAATTTTTGTGCTCGTGAAGTATTCCACAGTCGCAGACAAAGCTCCATACACTCGCACAATTTCTTCCCTGAAGTCAGTATATTGGTGGAAATTTGTCCGAGTGAATGGAACTTTCTACGAGGTGAGAAATATTTCAAGTGCTCAAGGATTAGATGGGGCAAGCATCAGGATTTCTGGCCCAGGCACACAGATTTGGCCTAATTTGGGTACAACGTTAAACGTTGTATTCAAATTAGGATTCACCCAAATAATAGAGAAAGAAAAAATCTGGAAAAAAAAAACAAAAATTTTTTTAAACATTTTTCTTGTATTGAGAATCAATGTTCCGTTATGTTAACAGAGATCCCTATTTTAAAGCTTACCTATTTTGCCAGAATTCAGGGACTTGGACTATTTTCACTAATTTGGGCGCATTTCCCGGCCTATAAAATTTTGCCGTACCGAATAGGTGTGCCCAAATTAAGGTAATCTGAAGCCCTGATTCACTTTGCTCCCTCTAAATTCTTAATGATGGCGAAGATGTTGAATGAAAAATTGGATGTCAAACTGTATCTCGTATATCAAACCTTCCTTGCAGATCTGACGATGCCAACAAGGCATTCTCCGCGGCAGTGCAGATGCATGACACACTGGTGAAAGCATGGGCCCTGTGGGGAGACTACCTGGAGGCTGTCTTTACCAGAGAGAAGTAAGTAGAAATACAGTAAATCACTCCAACAATTCAATCAATCTAAAGAATTCAATCACCCTATTACCATTCAATCACCCCCAGACTTTACCTTGAAATGTTTGTCAGTCACTCTTATAAATTGGATCACATCCGAAATGTAGTAGAAACTAGGTATGACTGAATAAAAAAATTTTAGAAAAAAAATAACGAAAGAGGGAGGTTTTTTTCCGTTTTTATCTCGCCTTACGAAGTAAAGGGGAGATATTGTGAGAGGGGGAAAGAGGATGTCGTCGTCGGTGTCGGTGTCGGTGTCCCCTGCCTGGAAATGAATGGGTTTTTGGTTTAGCAAGTTAAAAAAAAATCTAGAAAAATTAGAAAAAATATAAAAAAATATGGGGGGTGGGTATGCCACCTGGGGGTACTACCCCTGGGGTGCTCTAATGTACCCTATGAATGAGTTTTGCGTTTAGCTGAAGTGCACATGTACATCTGTACTTGGAAAGTTTCTTGCAGTTGTCAGCTGTCATTGGATGATTATGAAACTTGGTACACATGTTTCTTATGATAAGAGGATGTACCTGTGCTATTTTTGAGAAGAAATATTAATTTTTCTCAAAATTATGGCAATGAATGAGTTTTCTGTTTAGGAAAATTGTACATGTAGGCCTCTACATGTATACATATACATCTACATGGTAAGTTTGCTCCAGTTGTCATCTGTCATTGGATGATTATGAAACTTGGTACACATGTTTCTTATGATTAGAGGATGTACCTGTGCTATTTTTGAGAAGAAATATTAATTTTTCTCCAAATTATGACAAATGAATAGTTTTATGTTTAGGTAAATTGTACATATACATGTACATGGTAAGTTTGCTCCAGTTGTCAGCTGTCATTGGATGATTATGAAACTTGGTACACATGTTTCTTATGATAAGAGGATGTAACTGTGCTATTTTTGAGAAGAAATATTAATTTTTCTCAAAATTATGGCAATGAATGAGTTTTCTGTTTAGGTAAATTGTACATGTAGGCCTCTACATGTATACATATACATCTACATGGTAAGTTTGCTCCAGTTGTCAGCTGTCAGTGGATGATTATGAAACTTGGTACACATGTTTCTTATGATTAGAGGATGTACCTGTGCTATTTTTGAGAAGAAATATTATTTTTTCTCCAAATTATGACAAATGAATAGTTTTATGTTTAGGTAAATTGTACATATACATGTACATGGTAAGTTTGCTCCAGTTGTCAGCTGTCATTGGATGATTATGAAACTTGGTACACATGTTTCTTATGATAAGAGGATGTACCTGTGCTATTTTTGAGAAGAAATTTTAATTTTTCTCAAAATTATGGCAATGAATGAGTTTTCTGTTTAGGTAAATTGTACATGTAGGCCTCTACATGTATACATATACATCTACATGGTAAGTTTGCTCCAGTTGTCAGCTGTCATTGGATGATTATGAAACTTGGTACACATGTTTCTTATGATTAGAGGATGTACCTGTGCTATTTTTGAGAAGAAATATTGATTTTTCTCCAAATTATGACCAATGAATAGTTTTATGTTTAGGTAAATTGTACATATACATGTACATGGTAAGTTTGCTCCAGTTGTCAGCTGTCATTGGATGATTATGAAACTTGGTACAGATGTTTCTTATGATTAGAGGATGTACCTGTGCTATTTTTGACAAGAAATATTAATTTTTCTCCATATTATGGCAAATGATTGAGTTTTGCATTTAGCTGAAGTGCACATGTACATCTGTACACCACAGTTTGCTGCAGTTGTGAGCTGTCATTGAATGATTATGAAACTTGCTACACATGTTTCTTACAGTTCGTCCTACGTCACAGCTCTCCCGCAGTAATCCCACACGGGACTGACCTATCCAGCAGTAATCCAAAATGGCATTGGCCTATCCAGCAGTATTGCCATATGGGACTGACTTATCCAGCTGTAATCCCAAACGGAAATCAACTATCCAGCAGTAATCCCAGACCGAACTAGTCTATCCAGCAGTAATCCCATTTGGGACTGGCCTATTCAGCAGTAATCTCACACAGGACTGACATATCCAGCAGTAATCCCAATGGCACTGGCCTATCCAGCAGTAATGCCACACGGGACTGACCTATCCAGCAGTAATCCCAGACCGGACTGGCCTATCCTGCAGTAATCCCACATGGGACTGGCCTATCCAGCAGTAATTCCACAAGGGACTGGTTTATGCAGCAGTAATCTCTCATGGGACTGACCTATCCAGATGTAATATGACACTGGATTGCAATTTGCAGCAGTAATCCCACATGGCACTGACCTATCCAGCCATAATTTAACATGGGACTGACCTACTCCGCTGTAATCTCACACAGGTTTAGCCTATCCAGCAGTAATCCCACACGGGGCTGGCCTCCTCAGCCATAATCCCACACAGGATTGCCGTATGCAGCAGTAATCCCACACGGGACTGCCTATGCAGCAGTAATCCCACACGGGACTGTCCTATCCAGCATTAATCCCATACGAGACTCATCTATCCAGCAGTAATCCCAGACAGGACTGGCCTATCCAGCAGTAATCCCACTTGGGACTGGACTATCCAGCAGTAATCCCACAGGGGACTATCCATCACTAATAACATGGGACTGGTCCACCCAGCAGTAATCCTACACAGGACTGGCCTATCCAGCAGTAATCTCACATGGGACTGAACTATCCAGCAGTAATCTCACACTGGACTGCCCTATCCATCCTACATGGGATTAACTTTGCCAGTAATCCCACATGGGACTGATGTTATTGTCTGTACCAGATAATCTATTCCAGACATTATTGTCTGTACCACATCACCTATTCCAGACCTTATTGTTTCCTCTACATGTATGCTTTCAATACTGCTGCACCTTCGGCGGATGACCCCGCAAGGCGAGATGTTGGGGTTCTCAGAACGCTTGTTTTTTTTTCTTCCGCACATACCAAATATATTCATCTGGAAGCTGGAAATTTATTTTGTACATCTCAAGGTGCTGTTTTTTGTATGATTTTGTCAACTTTCTGCTCTAATAAATTTTATCACTCCCAATCCATTGGACTGAGAAAATGCACTGTCTGTGATTGAACACATTTTGAATTCAGCCAATGCTTGGGATACCAGCTATTCAGTAACCATCAGCAGACCAAATGATACAAAGAAAACCAGAAGTACAGGTTCACCATTAACGAAAAATTAAACCATGACCTCAAAATAAAGTTGTGACCTCTCTGTTTCAGACAAATCTCCCTAGGTGTCTCTGCCATCACGTGTTTCCTGCATGCGTGCCGGCATCAAAATGAGAGCAAGTCTCGTAAGTACCTGGCCAAGGTGTTATGGTTACTGACATACGATGACGACAAATCAACCCTGGCGGAGGCTGTCGACAAATACTACATCGGCGTCCCTCCCATCCAATGGCTACCTTGGTAAATATTTGCAATTATAATTCTGCTTTTGTGTATGATGATGAGGGTGAACTGAGTACCTGTTAGATATAGATACATATAAAAGCGTACAGGCTCTAGTTTTCTTTTCTTCTATTTTCTTTTGCACCAGCCAAATATATTCATCTTTTCTGGCACACCGCTGCAGTAGTTTAATACAATTTGCATGAAAGCATGGGTATGTTATTTATCCCAAGAACTGAAAAGACAACAAGTGAAATTTGTAGAATATGGGGGACATCAGATTGGGAGAGAAGCAAATACTTGAAATTCTCATATAATCTCGGATTCTATAAGGCACTATAGACCTGGGCCCCTAGAATGGGTTAAAGCATCTGCCTCGCAAGCAGGAGATCCCGAGATGGATCCGGGGGGTGAGTCGTACCTAAGACCTAAAAATGGAACTTGTTGCTTCCTCGCTTGGCACTCGACGGTAAGGGGATAGGTCAAGGACTGGTTGATCAGGTGTTCAAATAATGTTTCTGGGTGAAGTATCATATCTGCCTATGATGCTTCAGTGAGTTAGCACTATAAAAATGTGACATTTGGAACCACCCTGTCTGATGTAGGAACACTATCAGGGTGTGAAATAGCTCTTTGCCGGTTACCCAGGGCAACCTAAATTTCCTTTGGGCAACCAAATTCTATCCAAATTGTAATGCATTTGGATGTGTTGGTTGCCCGTGCTTGCCGATGGGCAACTAGAATTTGTTTGTCTATTTCATACCCTGACTATTGTGATATG